>JAWZYV010008032.1:0-270783 GCA_038373885.1 Cheiracanthium punctorium | reverse complement strand
AGCCTACAAGACCCAATTTTTAATTGTCGCCAAAGCCAATGGTTGGAGCGAGTCCGAGAAAGCGAACCAGCTGGCCGCTTCCCTTAGCGGAGATGCAATTAACGTACTACAAACCATCGGAGCGACGAAGGTAGGAGATTTTGACGCCCTCGCAAGGAGATGAAATTCGGAGAGAAGTGCCAGAAAGAATATAGTAGAATCCAACTTAAGTCAAGGATGCAAAGACCTGGCGAGACCCTCCAAGAGCTGGCTTCCGACATAGATAGGCTGTGTCATCTAGCCTATGGCAGTTATCCTGATAACGTTCGAGAAGAAGTTGCAGTGCAACATTTTATTGAACGCCTCTTGGACTCTGAAATTTAGAAAGCATTGATCTTGGCGGATTATAAAGATCTCAGGTCCGCCCTCGTATTCGCCATGAAGCTAGAGGCAGCTCAGCTGGCCGTTAGAAAAGAGCGGCATAATGTTAGAGCTGTGTCATTCCAGGAGCCTACGGATGGAGAAATGGAGAGATTAGAGAATAAATTAAAGACCCTGGAAAACCTTGTGGAACGACAAGAACGGTCAGAGCCAAGAAAAGTGAAATGTTGGAGGTGCAACAGCGAGGGGCATTTACGAAAATACTGTGACGCACAAAAGAACTCTCGTCGTAAAGATCGCAGTTATCAATGCACCAGAGAAGCCCATGAAGGAAGACAGAAAAGAGATGACTTTCAGGAACAGAGGCTGAAGGATATTCAAAAGCCTCGTTTGAAAGTCTTACAGATTTCATCAGTGAATGGCGGCAGTGATGGACTATTTGTACTAGGATACGTTAATGGTTCTCCATGCCACATGGTGATTGATACTGGAGCGAACGTAACCATCATAAGGACGGATCTGGCCAAGAAATTGAATTTGAAGATTATCTGGACTCCGCCCTCGCTGACCCTCCAGACTGTAAAGGTGACAAGATCGCGGTGGGCGGAAAGGCACAAGTGGAAATCACATTTGGGAATGCCAGATACAACCATGTGGTATATGTCGCCAATATTACGGACTCTCTTTTATTCTCAGACTGGACTTTTTAAAATCACACAAATTTAATTTGGACTTTGAGAATAATGAGCTTCGTACAGACTCAGAAGAAATAGCTGCGTTCGATATTAGAAATGAAACTGTTTTGCCTGTTCAGCAAATAATAGCCCAGACTGATATCACTCTACCTCCCAGAACTGATTCAATAATTTCTGGAACAGTAAAAGAAAGCAATAAATTCCGTTTCGGATTAATCGAACACCCAAACACCCAGTGAATCGAACACCCAGTGACTCCGTCAGAGGAGTACTTGTGGGAGCAACACTTGTGGACTTGTCGAGAACAGAAATTCCAGTTAGAGTAGTAAATGTGACGGACAAGTCGAAGGTGATAAAGAAAAATGAAGTGTTGGCGACATGCACTCCTGTTACCTGCATTAATAAGAACATCAGCCAAACGACAGCTAAATCTTCCGAGTGCCTGACGAAGGAATTAATACAAGACATGGAGTTAACGGCAGAACAGAGGAACGCTGCGGAGAAAGTAATAGCTGAATTTGAAGACCTCTTCTCCCGAACTTCGGGTGACTTTGGCCGTACGAGCTTAACTCAACATAGGATAGATACAGGCAACCATTCTCCCATCAAGCAACATCCTAGGCGGCTGCCGTTTGCTAAGCAAGAAGAGGTGAGCAGACTTTTAGAGGAGATGCAGCGTGATGACGTCATCGAGCTATCAACTAGTCCCTGGGCCTCACCGATTGTTTTGGTCCGAAAGAAAGATCGTTCCACCCGGTTCTGCGTTGACTATAGACGTTTGAATGATATAACCAAGAAAGACAGCTACCCTCTTCCCAGGATAGACGACACTTTGGACACTTTATCGGGAAATGAATGGTTCTCCACTCTGGATCTCAAGAGTGGCTACTGGCAAGTAGAAATTCATCCCGATGACCGTGAAAAGACTGCGTTCACCACGGAACAAGGATTGTGGCAGTTCAAAGTTATGCCTTTTGGACTCTGCAACGCACCGGCTACGTTCGAACGCCTAATGGAGACTGTGTTGAGAGGACTTTCCTATGAAGCATGTCTCGTTTATTTGGACGATATCATCATCGTCGGAAAGACTTTCGAAGAACATCTCGAGAACATCCGAAAGGTGCTGCAGAAATTAAAGGAGGCGAAATTGAAACTGAGCCCATCTAAGTGTAACTTGTTTCTTCGGGAAGTACGTTATCTCGGGCACATAATATCCGCCCACGGAGTCCGAACCGATCCCGAAAAGACTTCCGCAGTCAAGAACTCGAGTCGTTCGGAGAATATCTATGACTTAAGAAGTTTTCTCGGTCTGTGTACTTACTATCGAAAATTCGTGAAGGGCTTTTCTCAAATTGCAAGACCTCTTCACAAATTGACAGAGACTGGACAAAAATTTCTATGGACTGAGGAATGTGAAGACGCATTCAACGAACTGAAGATGGCTTTAACATCTGCGCCGATCTTGTCGTATCTTCACCCTGACAAGCCGTTTATCCTGGATACAGACGCAAGTAAGGAGAGTGTCGGAGCAGTTTTCTCCCAAGAGATAGATGGCCAAGAACATGTGATTGTTTACTGGAGCAAATGCCTTTCGAAGGCAGAACGTAACTATTGTGTTACGAGAAAGGAACTTCTTGCTATCGTTAAGGCCGTGGAGCACTTCCATCATTACCTGTACGGCCGAAAGTTCCTGCTCCGAACGGACCATGCCTCTTTAACCTGGCTTCTAAATTTCAAGAATACAGAGGGCCAAATAGCCAGGTGGATACAGCGATTACAAGAATATGACATCGAGATACGTTATCGGAAAGGGGCATCTCATGGAAATGCAGATGCTTTGTCAAGAAGGCCCTGCATAGACAGCTGTCGCTATTGCTCCAGGGTAGCGAAAAATTACCATCTGAAACATCCCGTTGTCCGCCAAGTTACACCATCCCAAGATCCCTGGAGTGACGAAAACGTTCGGGCGGACCAATTAGCAGACAGCGAAATCAAACCTATTGTAGAATTTATGGAAAAATCCAGCGCTAAGCCCAGTTGGCAAGAAATATCATCTTACAATCCGGCAACAAAACAGTACTGGGTTTTATGGGATTCGCTTCGCCTGAGAAATGGAGTCCTGTATCGTAAATGGGAGTCGGACGACGGCAAGATGCTCCGATGGCAGTTAGTACTCCCTCGTTCGAGGATTCCGAAGGTTCTAGAAGAACTTCATAATGGCTTAACTGGAGGAAATTTTGGCGTAATGAAGACCTTGCAGAATGTTCGCGAGCGCTTCTACTGGGCTAGGGCTCGGGGCGAAGTGGAAAAGTGGTGTCAAGCTTGTGACGCCTGTGCCGCCCGTAAAGGCCCGAAGAAACGAAGCCGTGGAAAACTACATCGTTACAATGTAGGAGCGAGTTTCGAGAGAATTGCCCTCGACATCTTGGGACCTCTTCCGCGAACTTCGGATGGCAACAAATACATCCTAGTTGTTATTGACTATTTCTCTAAATGGCCCGAAGCGTTTCCTATTCCCGATCAAGAAGCTACGACCGTATCAGAGGTACTGGTGCAAGAATGGATTTCCAGGTATGGAACCCCTCTGCAGCTTCATTCCGACCAAGGAACGAACTTTACCTCTGCAGTCTTTAAAGGAATATGCCAACTTCTCGGAATAGACAAAACCCAGACTACGCCTTTACACCCACAATCCGACGGCATGGTGGAGAGGTCCAATCGCACAATTTTGAACAACCTCTCGCTCCTGGTATCTAGGAATCAAGAAGACTGGGACAAGAAACTCCCCCTCTTCCTGCTGGCCTATAGGAGTGCCGTCCATGAGACTACCAGCTTCACACCTTCCCAGATTCTGTTTGGCAGAGATCTTCCGTCTACCCGCCGATCTAGTGTTCGGCCGCCCTCCAGATGCGCCTTAATCGCCAGAGGAGTACGTGGAAAATCTTTGGGCACGGTTTGAAGTCGTGCATCATTTTGCTCGGGAGCGGATCAACCTGAACACGGAGAGGATGAAGAATCGCTACGACACGAAAGCTACAGGACACGAGTTCAACGTAGGTGACAAAGTTTGGCTATGGAATCCTACTCGACGGAAAGGCCTGTCTCCCAAGCTGCAATCGCCGTGGGACGGTCCTTACACAGTCCTAAACCGGCTGAATGACGTCATACAATTTTTAAAATAATTTTTAAATTTACAGCATTAAATACAACAGCTTAACAAACACATAGAAAAAAACTTAGACTTATTACAAAACATTCCTTAAGTAAAACATCTTTTTTCCTCACATCAATTTAAAATATCAAAATGCGATAGATTTAAAAAAAGAAAAAATGATACCCAAAAAATTTTTGTGTAGCAAAATAATATATTTAAAATTGTAACTGACTGTAATTTAGGTACATTGCATGCATACAAGTTGCGATTTTAATTTCATGCACTTTCTATGTAATAGAGAGTAAATTTTAATTGAGGGGTTTATTTACTTATTTATTTATTTTATAAATAACAGATTTTTCCTCACAATAAATTAACTTGCAAAATGCAGAAAAATAAACTGGAATTACAAATGAAACTATGTAAACAACATTTAAATAATTTTGATTTTCTTCGTGTTTTAAAGAAGAAAGCTTTAAATACATGCATTTTCGAAGTATTTTCGGAGTTTATTATAAGTTTAAGCTTCTATGTATATTAAAATGCTTGTCATATTTTTATTTTATTAACTCTGAATTAAAAAGTATCTCAAGAAACTATTTGATTTGTTTTAACAAGATGTGATTTAGTCCTCTTAGAATCAAACACAATAGCTGCGTTTATAATATATTTATTAAAATTAAGCAAAATACATCTAAAGCATTAACATTTTCATGCATTTTTAATATTAAGAGTTAAATCATATTCATCTTCATTGTGTTTGGTTGTTTTAGTTAACGGCAATTACACTATCTCGTTCGAACGAATTGATTACATGGTTTCTTACCCAGATTGTATGTCTATCTATGTAGGTGGCTGACGGCATATAGAGGGCAGCAGCGCTGCCATTTTGGTCACATCCTTTTGCACTCGAAGAGTCATGTGACCTAGGGGGTGTGGTCATATTAGTATGATTACATCGGCCGAAGATGATCACCCACCCAAACTTGGTCACATGACACTTCAGGTTAAAAAGGGGGGTGGCTAAAATGTCAGTACCGTTTGCCGGTGTATCTCCTCAGTCACTATCTATGTAAAGATATGCGTTTCTGGAAAAATTGTAGCTTATATGGTAGAGAGTAACGGATTAAATTTCTTTTCGTTAATTCGATTTTTTTTTTTTTTTTTTTTTTTTTTTTTAACAATTTTGCTTGGCTTTAGAAGATACAAATATCTGGCTGATTGCTATAAGAAAAGCTAAAACCAATTTCATAATATAGTCACCTTTTTATAAATAATACACTAGTTAAGCGGCTTTGGCTCTCAGCTTTAAAATGAGCTTTTGGGCGATTAAGCGCCTTATTAAATAACATATGAAAAGATCGAAAATGTATCTCAGATACGCGCTTATTTATGAATGTACAGGATGACGATAAATTCACAAAGGGTGTTTGAAGTTTGATTGTAAAACGTCTATTCAACTAAGAGCAGCCTCAGTTCGTCTACAAACTATTTCAATGAAATGATTTTGATTAACGAAAAAAATGTATAAAGTGGACTCAATTTACATCGTCGTTGTAGGTGACTCAGTAAGGCAACATCGGAAAGTTTAAAAACCATTTTTTTTTTTTGAGTTTGAAAAAACTTAATTATATTTACCCAAGTATATTTATTTCACTGTTAATCTCGTGTATATTGAACGATGCCAAAATAAAATTTGTGAAATGCAATTTTTTATTTCTGTAACTTCTTTCGGGCAAATGAATTACCGATGGTATAAAGTGTAATTTTCCAGCTACTAGAAAAATACTGAAGCATTTTTTAATGGATATAAAATTAAACTGAGCTCGAATTTTTAAAAATCGAGCTCCAAACATCTCTTGTATTTTTATCGTCACCCGATATTTCTATATTTCAAAATTTATACATTATAATGAAGTAAAATCAAGAAATTTAGTGATTTTCATTTTATTCTGGCACAATTTACAAGCTTACAAACTGACGTTACGACACTTGGTGATCCTGGAAAGTTTCTCAGTGGACCATGTATCTCTTCATGACAGAAATTTAAGCAGGCAACGTACCAGATAAAACAATCACACGTGAAATACTCTTTCATTACAGAGCTCTTCGTGTGGTTCCTTGATACTGAAAGACAGATTTATGAGACAAAATAGTCAGAAAATATCCTTCCAGAGACTATTACAGCGCACAGCCTCTTTCTTTCAAAGTTTTTGTAACATAGTTGAAATCACGCTGGAGGTTTTTGTTTCTCGCCTCATTTGCTGAAGTCCACATGTAAACGACGCTTGTTTTATCGAGAAGATACCTGTACCTGAAAGCATGAAAACAAGACATTTTATGCAATCGTTCAGATAGTGCAATTTATAAAACACTTCTCAGAACAAAAATACTTTCTTTTTTGTATGAAATCTATCAACATCGCCTAGAAGAAAAAGAGCTATACCTCAAATTCATATTATAACATCATTTAACCTTTATAATTTTTTGTTGAAATCACTTATGCACTAATTATTTTTGCTCGACACAAAATTTTGTACTCTGAAATAATTGAAACTTTTAAAATATAGGTATTAAAATTTATATAATTTGATTCTTCACAATCAAATTACATAAATTTTATAGCATAATAAATTTCTTTACAAAGAAAAGTATTTTGATTCTTATCGTGAATTAATAATAATCTGATAATAGCTATGTACAATGCTAAAAAAGTATACTTCGTTCAAACAAAAAAATTGAAATAGTAGTTTAATAAGTCAAAGTTGCAGACATTTGGTTTACTAGATCAGTCTAGAGCAGGTATGGGAATGGGCAACCTCTGGAAAGTTGCCGGCCAAACTTTAGGATGCTAACGAAGTCTCGGGCCGTAATGAAGATTTATATGGGGTTTTGAATGGTTTATATGGGTTTTAAATGGAATTTTGAAAAGTTCTGCGGGCCACATCCTTCCCACGAGTCGGAGGTTTTTTAAACTGTGGGTCGCGACCCTAATTGTGGTCGCAGGATCTGCATCAGAGGTCGGCAAAAATTTTAGCAATTTTTATATTTCTTAAAATTTTCATTTAATTTCCTTTTAATTTAACTTTCCATTAATTTAAATAATTTTCACATTTTCGTCTTTAACAACATTTTTGTCTTTAGCCACCATAAAATCGAAGTGACGATCCAATCTAAAGAATATTGAAAAAATGCTCTGTCTTGCGGTTTCGGCTCTTTTGCAAAGATTTGATTATAATTAAAAATAAGCAGTCATACCATCCCCCAATCAATCCTCGCGCATGCGCTGTTAGAAATAAGAGGGTTTTCTCATCAGTGACCTTCAAAGCGGCTACACTTAACCCTTTAACGCGCAGTGTTCCCGCTCTGGGAACACCAAACTCTGACGTTTTGATTGTCGCCAGTCTCAAAGAAGAGATTTGAATTCTATAAAAATAGTAACGGGTGACATAGCTCCACGAGAATCCTTTACTTTTTAGCACGTCATTTCCCGTAAAAAAAAAAAAAAAAATGTCACGATTATTTTGAACAGCGCTGACATCTGCTGAAAAATAGAAGAATGTGAGAACGGCTAGATAGATTGCCCAATGCTAAAAAAAGGGCAGCCGTTGCCATCGCTCGACTTAACTACCATCAAGATGGCGGACGATCGAAACGTTCATCGCGTGCCACAGATCTAGAGACCCTTTTTCGATGCAGCTGGCTGTACCGGCACAGCCAGCTGCATCGAACTTATTTTTAGAATTGAACTTATTTTTATAATCGTATTAAATTCTTAAGAGTTTGTTACTCATTTAACATTTTCACATTGTTCTACATCTCAAAATTAAAAATTAATTAACTAAAACTGCAAGAGTATATTGCAGTACAAATGTAGAAACTGACAGTTTCAGTCACGCGTGTGTCGGATATGCGCAATACTTATGGGGTCCCCACACACAAAAAAAGTTTAAGAAACCCTGGCGGTGTAGTAGCTAGCGCGCCCTACTGCTATCGTTTGTGCCCGGGTTCGACTCCCGGCTTTGGGTGTGGATGTAAAATTGTCCGTCCTTGTGCTGTAAATTGCACTTTGCAATAAATATGAACTTGTACATGGGAACAACTGAGATGAAAGCTATAAAAAAAGCTGTAGATCTCGAAAAAACTGTGTCTTTCAATCAATCAATCAATTAAGAAACCCTGGTCTAGATGATATTAATTCCAAAGTAGAGCAGAAGCAGTCACTAAAACATTTTATTAATTACCATGCGTTGAGGGTATAATTTGTTGGAATTTTTTCGTGAATTCTTGTAAAAGAGCTTGCACTGCTATGTACTCATTTGATAACTTCAGTTTATAAATACAAGTAACATTCTTATCACTCCATTACGTATAAACATTTCAAAACATTAAAATCCCTTTAAAACTGAATGAGTTATTCAATTTCAAAATTTAATGTTACTTACTTTTTTGCAATTTTTATTCATTTTTTTTTTTTTTTTTTTTTAGTAGGGGGTGGGGGTGGAGAGCAAGAGAGTCACTTAGCGAAATGAACTGAAATATTTTTCATGTCAAGTTTTCTTTCCCTCTTTTTACATTACTGTTTTATCCCTTTGTCACTAAACAGCCATATTCAACAAACACTCGACAAGCAGATAAATTGCAACAAGCAGTGTTAACATCTTGCCTGTGATACCCAAACTCAGTTCGGCCAATGCAAATGCGTCAATTTTGAAATGCCCGACCAGAGTAATTAACAAAATTAAAGAGAATTCTCCGATTTTTTGCACTTTTTTCTCGTTTTGCACGCATGTTCCACATACAAGGAGTTAAATTTTGTCAGTAAGATTGTCATCGTACCCATGAATTTAACAAATAGCACTACACCAGCTGTAATATTTACCTAGAGTCCAAAACCTACACACATTTTTTACGAATACAATTGCCCAGACCTGTTGTGGAGTAAAAAAAGCTGCACATTTCGCCCTTTGACAAGACACTCGAAGAGTTATGAGCAATTCTTCAAGTTAAAATGACATGCACTCAGTACATAATTACAAAAGCTATTTATTTCAAGCACAGAAATGTATTACCATGTATCTCCATGTTCGTTCATGTAATTTTGACCATCTTTGCCCAAAATAAGGTACCTGGTCCCAGGATGGAGGTTGGCCGTCTGACAGTTGTCTCTAGCCAGTAAAGTTCGTACTTCTCCTTCGATGTCTACTGCCTTCTCTATGCCTGAAATGAAGTTCATGGTTCAGTGTTTCATTTCTATCTATGTTAAATAGTTTTATTAAGCATATACTTTGCTATCAGACCATCTTGATAAATATATTAGGCTCTAGTCAGCGTATACCCATCTAAATCCTACTATGCAATCGCTAATAGAATATTTTAACTCTTTCAGACCCTGTGTCCTTAACTGAGGACACAAAAATTGCCTATATTATCGATACCTATAATACAGGATGGATTTCTGTATTTGTGCATATAAAGAAAAGACAACTTTCCCCGATAATTTAATAATCAGGATTATTTTATTTTATTTCTTTATTGCAAATTTGATCTCTATTATCAAAAGAAATATTTAATTCAAAGAGAAATTTATTTAAGAAGGTCTGCAACGGTTAAGAAGCGTTTAATAATATGCTTTAATCAGAAAACAATAAAAAATAATGAGTTCCATTTACTGTTACATCGTAACAATCGAATTTCATAATTTTTCCTTCATCGGAAATTTTGTGTTTATCTAGTGCTAAATAATCCCTTTTCGGAGATAATGATTTGCATAAACATAAGGGGTTCCAGCCACTTAATGCTTTTTACCTCTTACCGAAATATATAAAAAAGCAATATAGTATTAGACATTTTTCAGGGAATCTCTGCTCTTCTAAAATTTAATATAGTCTAAAATTCATGTTTCACGTTTTAAATAACCAAAGTTTACATTCTGTTGCCTGCAAATTGATTAGAGTGCTAGTTATGAATCTATAAAATTCCCATTAAATTACATTAGGGTTTGACAACTTCTCGCCATATATAGAAGGTATTTCCCAGAATCATGCGTTACTTATGAAAACAGTTTCTGGATACCGGATCCATCGAGAGAAAGCCAGGGCAAGGTCGTCCAAGAGCCACGACGGCCAGAGAAGATTTCCATTTGTCCATTATAGCGAGGCGTAACAGGAGTGCTGCTGCTTCTCAGCTCTCTCGTGACTTGTATGCAGCCACAGGAACCCGTGTATCAAGGGTAACTGTTTCCAAAAGACTTCATGAGAGAGGCTTGTTTGCAAGAAGACAAGCTGTTTGCGTCCAGCTCACTTCTACGAACAGGAGAGTCCGTTTAGCATGGTGCAGAGAGCATAGAGATTGGAGTATGCATCACTGGGTGACCGTTCTCTTCACTGATGAGTCACGGTGTAACCTAAACACCGATTTTCGCCGTACGTTCATATGGAGAGAACCAGGGACCCGCAACCTACCCTTCAATGTCCGCAAAATCGACCATTATGGGAGAGGAGGTTTAATGGTCTGGGCAGGCGTCATGTTGGATGGCAGCACATCTCTCCACGTCTTTGTAAGAGGCACTGTGACTTGTGTGAGGTATAGGGATGAGGTCTTGGAACCCTATGTTCGCCTTTTCAGGGGTACAGTTGGTCCTCAGTTCATTTTAATGGACGATAAACGCGAGGCCACATAGAGCTCTTCTGGTCGACGAATTTCTAGCGAGTGAGGATTTTCTCCGGATGGATTGGCCAGCCAGATCTCTAGACCTTAACCCTATAGAGCATGTCTGGGACGCTCTGGGGAGGGCAATTGCAACTCACAGCCCTCCTCCGATAATAACCCAGGGAATGAAAACAGCGTTGCTGAACGAGTGGGACCAATTGCCACAGGAAATGATAAACTGCCTTATTTCAAGTATGAGATTACACTTCGAAACTTGTATATCTGTAAGAGGAGACCATAATCCTATTAACCCATTTTTTTTGTTTATTCTGCAAACGCTGTTTCATACCTTCCGAATCCAACGTGTGTTACGCACGATCATGCGTATGTATTACAATTATTGAATAGTTGTTTCGTATCGATGTATGTGCGTATCAAATCTCATTAAAATCGGTCCAGTAGTTCTAGCGATAATCGGCGATGTCTGCAAATTCTCTTAATTTCTTACACCAGTGTAGATGAGAAAATTGCTGCGCGTTATAGGGTTAACTAGGCAACACTGCATTTTTGTTTATTATTATTATCATTACTGTTCCCGTTAAAAGTAATCTGAACATCATTTACCAATGAATTTAAAGGATACCACAACGCTTCCTCCAAAATGTAATGCCAAGGATAATAAACTATAAATTCTAACAAACTGGGTAAAATTCATGCTGTTACTTCGGCCATCATACAAGAGCATATCTCCATAGTCTGTGTAAGAGGAATAGGCCTATCAAGGTCAAACGTTCTGCTGTGTTTCTGGTTATGTGACCCGAGCACTTCCACTATTTCTTCTATAACATCCTCTAGTAAAGTAGCGGACGGAAGTACGCGCATTTTCATGGGAACGGGTGAATGAAAGAGCAGCGCTGTTAGCCTATTTCTTTCATACATACTGTATGTAAATAAAATTTCCAATAAGTAACTTGCAAGGTGCTTCACAAAGAACCCCCAAACTTCGAAAATGAATAACTGAAAATCTGTGATAAATAGAAGCGTAAAACAAGTAGCATGTTAATGAAAATAAACGTAAGAATTTGATACAGAAGCCATAAAATTTGAGACAAATTTCACCGATAAAGGGCTCTATAAGCGGCAAAGAAGATCTGAGAATATTCTCATTTGTCACTCAGAATCCATTGCCCAAAACTCTTGCAAAGGCAGTATTTCACTTTTATTTTTTTGAAAAACGATGATGACTGGTGGTATAATGTTCTTTTGAAACATGTGTCACCACTCAATTATTTTAGGGTGATCAACCGGGAAGCTCTCTTTCTGACATCCGTATTACCGCTTATAGCGTCATCTATCTGTTCAATTTGTAACTAAAACATCTGTATCAAATTCTTAGGGTTATTTTAATTAACATACCACTTTTTTCATGCTTCTGTCTATCACTGTTTTTGAGTTATTCATATTCAAAGTTAGGGGTTCTTCGTGAAACACTCACGTGCATCATAATAAATAAAACAATTTTAAAATAAAATAAATAAATCATCTCACTGTAACATTCTTGAAGCATTAGAATAAGAATTGATTAATACAATAAAAAGTAATCAAACAATACCTGCTTTTATTACTTCACTGATAGTAAAAGATATATTGAGGAATCCACCATTCTTTCTCAAACGTCCATGCAGTTCACCTTTCCAAACTGAAAGAATAAAGTCAGGTGGGGAGAAAAACTTAATATGTTTCACTACAATTGAATAATGTCTACATGAGTAATAAATTTCAAAGAATGGCAGGTACGGGTATTTGCGTATTATACCGTCGACTGCACCAAATTTTGGCGGTCAAAGCACTTACAACGGGCGAAATTTAAAATGACACGTTAAATACGTAAATAGCTATCCAATACAACGAAATAGGGCTGGCTTGTGGCATGAAAATAGGCAGAGAATTTAGACTTGTGCTTTATCACCACATTTGAGGAGTGGTAAGCGCAAGCTACAAGCGAAATTTACGGTCAACATACGCATTACAAACCTTCTTGGCACGAAAAAACTAACGCCAAGGCTTAGTGGATGTGGATATATTGGAATATTCTTCATTTATCAAAATTACGTTTTAAAAATATGAAAAAATCCACTCTCCTGTAAAATGTTATTCCAGAACTTTTCACAAGTCATGAGTTGCATCTATATGCAGAGCCATTTTCTCTTAAAATAAAACGATGAAAACGGAAATGATCGTCCTGGCCACAAATGCTCCATAGAAAACTAATGAGAGTAAGATACGCAAGAATTATGTGTGTGAGCAGATCTGGCAACAACTCTGCAACCCGGATTTGGATTCCAAGGATTACCTTCTCATTACAAAAGTAAAAGAAGTTTTGGGCTGAAAAAACTTTATGAACGACGAAGATGTCGGGGGGCGGAGGTGTACAATGAAGGCATACAAAATCTTGTTTTACGATATGACAAATGGATAAATATATGCAGTGACTATGTAGAAAAAGAGCTTAATGTGTACTTGTGTACATGCAAAAATAAAAAGTTTGTTACAAAAGTTTGTTACAAAATATCAGGTGGCTAATTTTTAATTATCAAATGAGTTGTGCTTTCTGGATGCTCTTCGTATGACATTGACATTTACAAAAGCTAACTCCCCATTGATAACGTTTAGCATTGATAAATTTTTCCCATGGGCACATGAAAAAATTCAAACATTCATATGAAAATTCTATCTACATCAAACTATTGAACATGACATTTTGTAACATTCGAAATTAATTTTAAAATCCCGTGGCCTGTTTCTTTCCCCCCCTCAAATGGAAAATACATCTGGATGAATACAGTAAGTCTTCGGGAAAAAAAGGGACTATTTCAAGTGACCGATAGTATTATTTTCCTTTCCATAATAGTACGATTACTATCCACAAACAGTAAAGAAACTCACCGTAATCATAATCTTCACAAAAACGAGTTATCAGCTCCTCTCTTCTGACGGAAGTTTTCAGATGAGATATCTCAGTGAATGGACTCCTAGGGGGGCATCCACCTAGTTAAACAAAAAATAATAATAATAAAAATTTAAGGTTATTATCTCCATTCATACGCTTGATATTTCATACCCTGTAAAAGCTACCCACAAGAGAATTATATTTATCCAACGTAAAACATCTTCTTTGTTGGAATTATAATTTCCATTGTTCTGTTTCTTATGAAAGCAACTCGGTGAAATACCACCAAAATACTTATTTATAAAGTAGTACAATTTTTCTAGATCTAATCTCCGTTTTCTAAATCGAAACAGTCAAAGGTAACGGTAGTCACAGTGAATGTTGTGGACCAGGTTAGCGATAGTTGAACTACACTAGTATCCAAAATTAAAAGCCGATGATTGTTTGGAAGAAGAGGTTAATCACCGTATGATGTGGCCAGCGAGATCTCCAGACCTCAATCCCATGCATAACTTGTGGAATGCTGTAGGAGCTTATTTATAATAAAAATAAACAAATAAATAAATGAAAAGGATGAGGAAAATATTCCTAGTGCAATATTAAGATGGACCGCGGATGTGTGGCACTAGAAATTTTATGCAATAATTAATTAAATGCAATGATTTAATAATCTACTTCTGCGAGTTTTCGCGCATATCACATTGATAAAATTTTTCATGAAAACAATGGATAAGTCACCAATAAATATTTTTAAAAATCAATTGACGTGAAAAGTGCATCTTACAAAAAGATTCAAAGAAAAAAATATAATATTAACAAAACAAACAAAAGGAAGAACAAAAATAAAAGCTAGCCAATACACACAAATGGATAGTCACAAATTCATAAATTTATTATTGTATTTACAATACATAAAGTGTTGTATTTCCGATGCTTTGAATACAAAAATGTTTTAAAAAAAAAAAGTTGTACAAAGTATTAGTCAAATTTTTTCTTACCTTCAGCACATTCGCAGATACCACCATCGCAAATAGTGCGCAGCAAAGCACTATTACTCGCTGGGCTGTAGAACTTAGTACATGTGGTATCTATATCAAAATTAGTATAGCTTAATCATTAACTGGCTTCAAAAATAGTTTTCATATATTTAAAATACAACGAGCTGATACTTTATTAACATTTTTTAAAACATTCATTTGTTTAATTTTAAATAATATTTAAAACATGAATAGGTTTATATAATAAAATAGAATATTATCATTGATATTAACTAAACTCATAAAAATAAAAACAGTGCCTAGGGCGTAGGTTCGACTTTTCAATGCTCAGAGCGCTTTTAAACATCTATGTCTAAATAATTGGCTATTTCAGCAATGACGGGTTCTCAAACTGAAAGAAGCCAGCATTTAACTTGGGCCATAGAAATCACAGCAGTTTAATGATTTTACCTCCAAAATGATGTTTTGTATATAAGGAGAAAATTGTTGTATAAAGTGGTTTGTTCAATAATCTGGCTTAGCGATCAATTCGAAGTAAACTTTCTGTTTTATTTCTAGAATCTACGTATATGTGTTGAATGAATTCATTTAAGTATTCAAATTAAGTTTCAAAACAAAATTAATTCAACTCCAGCATGAATTAGGATAACTGCTACATATAGGGGTAATGTATTGTAATAATATTATCCGGAGTTAATCTCCAAATGCAGAAGCGCAATCTAACATTTAACCGAGAGAACCTTTCTCATCACGGAGCTCAAATAGGAAGCCGAACTTTAAACAGGGCTTCGAACAGTAATTTTTTTCGTTCCGGTTCAACTAAAAATAAATATATCGGTTCCGTTCAGGTTTTCGTTCCGCCAAAAATAACGGTTTTCGGCTCAGTTCCGAAAGAATAATTTCATTTAATGTATATTCTTATTTATACAAAAATATAATTATATCATACACAAAAACTGTAATTTTATCAAAATTTAAAAGATTTTATTCTTTTTTTTAATTGGTAGGTTGGTTAAGTATATTCGTTACAGTACACAGTATTAATTAAGTTGGTTACAACAACAAAATGACTGAAAGTATATCGAACCCAAATAAACCGATTTTTTTTTCCGGTTTTCGTTCCGAGCAAAATAACGGTTTTCGGTTCAGCTCTGGTTTGAAGCCCTGACCTCAAATTACATTTAAAATTACAACTTTTTCCATGATTTGCTTTAAACAGGGTTACGGGTATTTGTTAAGTTCGGGTTTAAATTATTAATCGCATGCATACAAAGCTCCAGCTAACTTCTTAACATTAAAACATTCATTTTTCCTCATTGGAGGATCGCTGAAAATGCAATCAAGATTTCTGATATACCATCTCTAGCCAAGATTCAGCAATTATTTGAGCAAAAATCGTCAGCAATACGATGTCTTCCTAAATGTGAATCTTTAATAATACGATATGCTGTACCGTCAGTATTACGAAATAACCCCAGAGACGTGTAAACTTCTAATATGACTATACTTTCTGATTAGCCTTCGTGGAACACAATAACAAATAACTGTAGTTTTCATCATCTGCTTACTATATGACTAATACAGAGTATTAGGAGCTTAATATTACCTGGATCGTAATAATCGTACACTTTGATAACACTCATCTTCGTATTTCCAACAATATACTGTTGAACAACGGGAAACGAGAAACAGTAGCTTTCTGCAACTGGAACCTAAATAAATGTAGCACCTTTTAAAATAATAAAGCAAAATATACAGGGTGTCCGAAAAGTCCTCGACACATTTCAGAAATTCACAGAAACACAACAAATTGTTGTATGAATATGCGGTTCGCACAATAATGCTTCTCAGAATCAAGATTTATTTTTCCATCTTAAAACAAATTATTTCCAAAATGTGTTCGTAGATGGCGCTGCATCTATAGTTTACAGCAATGAGAGCCAATAGGGATTTTTCGTGAGTTTCAAATAGCACTGACTGTGCGGGAATATTCATTCTAGCTAAGGCGAATGCAACTGAGAAAGTGCATTGCGTAGGTTGGTATTTCGAATCAAAATTCATTACTACATTTCAGAGTTTCGTAATATGTTTAAGAAAAACTTTCCGAGTCGAAACAGCATTTTGGCCTGGCATGAAAAGTTTTTATAGAGACTGGAAGCGTTTTAGTCAGGGAAAGAAGTCGTCGGCCACGAAGATCGTATGAGACTGTGCAAGACATTCGTTTCGTATTGTGACGGTACAGCGCCACCTATGAACACAATTTGGAAGTATTTTTTTTTTACGATGTCAAAAAAAGTTCGTGAACCTGTGAGGTATGTTTGTTCGAACCGCATATTCATACAATAATTTGTTGCTTTTCTATGAATTTTTTAAATGTGTCAAGGACTTTTCGGACACCCTCTATATCGGATTCGGAATTGCTCGAACAAATTTCGTTGAAAACGCATACGATTTAAATGAAGAAAGTATATTTGCCAACTGTATCTTCATACCCCTAATGAGCACTGAGGGTATTCGTAACGAAAAAAGTGTTTTCATGTATATGATTCCATATTTACATAAATAACTTATCCACATGTAAGAAAATTTGCATATCGATACAACGGCCTTTTCTGTTTAATGTCTGCAAAAGTTTTCCAGGTTTATTAGGAAATTTAAATAAATTAACTGATTTAAAGCAATTACTTTCTGTAACTGGTTTACTGCGCACAGTCTAACACAGGGGTTCCCAAACTGTGTGCCACAGCACCCTAGGGTGCCACGAGCTTATGCCAGGGGTGCCGTGGAGATAATCAAGAAAAGTGTTTTGGTGAAGTACTATAATCAAATAATTTCCTCTGAACTGGTACTCTGAACTATCCCACAAAAAAGTTAGCCAAGCCAGTGACCAAGTGGTCGAACATAAAAATATTTCAGTCAAGTTCGAGAGAGTTCAGTGTCCAGTAGCCTCTCTTTTACAGGAACTCCCTGAAATGGGAAAAGAGTGTCAAAATTTATCCCTTTCCCAAGAGAGTACTTTCTTGATACTTAGCCCTATAAACAAAAAAGAAGTAATGAAAAATGCATCCAAACTGTTTCATTTTAACTTAATTGCTTTAAAGGTAACCTGCCGCGAAAGTTTTCAGCCTGAGAAGGGTGCCGCGAAATATTTTTAGCCTAACAAGTGTGCCGCGACGAAAAAAGTTTGGGAACCACTGGTCTAACACAAGTAAAAATCATTTTACAGGCTCGATATTTTTTCTGCATGCACTCCGATAATGCAAAATTAAAATGACCTACTTTTATGCCTGGCATTATATATTTTTTTAATTTACAAATGATTTACTTTGTTAATTAGTGAAAAAAATAAATAATTAATTTTTTTTGTACATAAGCATGTAAATCTACATAATAATAGGTTGTTTTAATTATGTATTATCAGAGTGTATATAGAAAAATATTGAGTCTGTAAAAGGATTTTTATGTGTGTTAGGTTGGGCGCAGTGAACCAAATACGAAAAATAGTTGCCTTTAATCGGTGAATAAATTAATTCTTCATAATTAACTTAAAAAACTTTCGAATACATTAATGTAAACAGAAAAGGCCATTGTATTTATTTACAAAATTTCTTATATGTAAATAAATTATTTTTGTAAATACAGACGATCATATACATAAAAGAACTTGTTTCGATTTTCACTATTTTTAAAGGGTATATGCCCCCTTAGGCTGATTAGCTTTTTTTTTAAAAAACGGCAAAACTGGAGTTTTATAGATCATGAACTGTAGAAAAGAAATTGGAGAAACGGTCTCCTGAACAGGTCTCTGAGAACAGAAGCGGAGAGAGTCGCGGGAGCGGTTGTGCGCTGCTGATATCATTCTCTTCGCACATTTTCAGTGCGTGCACGGACCATTTTTTTATCTCTTCCAAATTCTCCTTTGGTTCGTTATGTTCGGTTTGTTAATGTAATTTTCTTTTTTCATTTTCTTATTATTTTCTTTTTTTTATCACTTTTCAACACAATATTTTTTTATGAGCTGGTATAAATAATAAAGAGTCAGTAAAATAAGTCTTTCGGAGCTAAAGCAATGACATTTTTCAACACTGCCTTTGGAAAGAAAAATTTAAATAAAATGACTCAAGCCTACACATTTGCTAAAACTTTGCAGATAGCGAAATGTAAGACTAGAAATTATTTTTTTAAGTTGCATGCATTGTTTTCCTTTCACTGCTGGAAACGCAAATATATTTCAACGTGTAAGTTGCGTCGTATGTGCATATTTAATTTTCGAAAATTGTTTTGTGAACCTCCATTTAAATAACCCAGGAGCCGCCACTGTTATTAGAATGGTACAAAAGAGAAGACTCTTCGTTTTTGTCCGATGCTGCCAACAGAGCACTCAAAGAACCATTTTAGTAGGGAACATCGGTGGAAAAGGGGAATCTTTTCTGTTGCGTCATTCTAACAATGAGAGGGAACGGGTTAAACTTGGTTCGAATATTAAAAATGAACAGATTAAAAAAAGTGCCCCCCTCCCCCCCAGACAGCGCAGCAAATTTGCATCAAACTTGCAGTAAACTTGATTTATCAAGTCAATAAACTTGAATTAAGCTTGAATTCAAGCGTGTAAGCTTAATGCAAGCTTGAATCAAGTGTTCAAGTTTACACTTGCCCAACTTGCATTAAGCTTGACATAGCACGCTTAATTCAAACTTACTACACCCTAAAATATTTTCCTAAAAAAATTTTGCCTAAATACATGGGGCGCCGAACTCGCCCCATACATTTTATTTTTCCACGCATATTCCCCTCTACGCTGAAACCTCAAATTATTTTAATCTGCTTCCGTCTAGCGTCCGAGACTGGGATCGATCTCGGGCAGGGGCGTAGCCTGAAATTTTTCATGGGAGGGAGGGGGTTACGACTACTACAACTCACATATATGCGTACATGTGTGTGATAAGGGAGTGAAGAATATACATTTTGTATGGCAAAAAATTCCTCATGGGGGGTTATGAGCCCCCTAATCCCCACCCCTTGGCTACGCCCCTGATCTCGGGTCCTTAGGTGTGGGAAGCCAGCGTCCTAACCACCATGCTAATCTGACTCGAGGTGAAATGACTAAAGTTTGAAGTGACTGTTATGGTTGTCACGCCGTTTTTTGGCGAGATTGATCAGTATTGTCGATGCCGATCTGTATCTTTTATTTTTCCATGGGATGAATCAAAATTTAAATAATGTTATGTGTGATTTATAGACTCTACTAATAGAGAAATAAGCATAATACAAACTTAAAAGCAGCGCACGTTTTAAAACTTTCAATGTCACAACACTCGTGTTGAGCAATATTGGCCAAAATCGAGACAAATGACTGATTTTGAAATCAATTTTGTAGTATATTTGTATTTTATTTTGAAGAATTTCAATATTTGGAAATATAGAATCTTTTTTTTTTTTAATTCTATGGTCAAGTATATTTATGACTGATGATAAATTATTTGTTATGTGGATTTGGCTTTCTAAATCAAGCAGTAATCAAGTTGTATTCAAGCTTGACAGTTCAAATGACTTATATTCGGCACGGCGGGAAAATACACTGCTGGCCACCCAAATTGCAACACCAAGAAAAACAAGAGATATCACAACAAAATTTATTGTGTAGATAACATGTTGACCAAGTAACAAATGATTAAATTTACAGCATTCTATGAAGCGTGGTTCCTGCCAAAATCAGTACCCAGAGTAGCCGCCGTTGTTGGAGATCACAGCTGCCACACGCCTCGGCATTGATTCAAAGAGACTTTGAATGTGTTCTTGGGGTACAGCAGACCAAGCAGCTTCCACACGTTGCCAAAGTTGATCTGGTGTGACAGCTGGGGATGAACTCTGGGTCAGTCGTTGAGCAACCATGGACCACATGTTTTCTATCGGCGAAAGATCCGGAGAGCGCGCCGGCCAGGGAAGCAATTCAATCTGGTGATTGACGAAGAACCCTTGGACAATGCGTGCCACGTGTGGCCGTGCATTATCCTGCTGAAATATGGCTGTTGGCAAGCCCTGAAGGTAAGAAAGGACAACTGGCTCCAACACCTCGGAGATGTAGCGCTGGCTGGTTAAAGTACCGGCAATGCGTACTAGAGGAGTGCGAGAGAGATATCCGATACCGCCCCATACCATAATACCCGGTGCAGGACCAGTGTGACGGTGCATAATGCAGCTGTTCAGCATCCTCTCTCCACGGTGTCTCCAGACTCGAATCCGACCGTCGTGGTGTTGCATACAGAAGCGTGACTCGTCAGTAAAGAGAATTTCATTCCATTCTGTCGTCCACATCCTTTTTTCATCGCACCATTGGCGGCGGAGACGTCTGTGGTTCCGCGTCAGAGGTAGACAAAGCAACGGACGTCTTGCGGACAGACCATTCTGCTGTAAACGACGTCGAATGGTACGCGCAGACACTGGATGATGCGTTACAGACTGAATCTGCTGTGATATGGTTCGTGATGTGACTGAGCGGTCCGTCACTGCCATGCGTACAATCTGCCTGTCATCACGTGACGTGGTGCACTGAGGTCGATGCGGTCGATCACGTCTGTCCGTCGTACCCTCCTGCACCCAACGATCACATATCCGCATCACAGTTGTTTGGTTTCGTCCAATACGACGACCGATTTCCCTGAAAGATAACCCACAATCTCGGTATGCCACTATCCTTCCTCTGTCAAACTCGGATACTTGATCAAAAGATGATCGTTGTTTCCTACGAGGCATAATTTATCGTTTTTTTGAAAAAAAAGCAAGAAAAACACAATTGCTGTACTTGAAACCGTCGAAATCTCCAAGCCTTAAATAGCGCTTTGAGGTGGCGCCACAGGCGCGCTTGATGTGCGTCTGCGCTGAAATTCTAATCATTTGCATATCTCACCTCAGCTAATGCATGTTGTAAATTTCATATTATTTGCATGCTTCCTTCAGGGTGTTGCATTTACGATTGCCAGCAGTGTATTTGATGACTCATTTTTTTTCTAATCTCCAAGCTTGCTGCAAGCTTAAAATGAATTGAACTGTCAAGCTTGTATTAATAAATCAAATTCAAAGAAATGACAAGCTTGATTTAAGCTCATGTGTTGTCTGGGCCATCTCAGACAATTTGCTCCAGCCTATTTTTTATTCCTCAACTGAAACTTTTCTAGCATAATAGAAGCATGTCAGAAAGTACTATTCATAAATTTCTCCGTGATACAGCCAAAAATTCACTTACTATGAGACTTGTAAAAAAAAAAATTACCTTCTGAAGATAAAAGACGATTCCTCGGCTTGATTTTTCAAATCTCTGGATCAAAGAATCTGGATGATCTTGAATCTAAAACAGTGGAAAATTCTTGACATTAAAATCAACCAAGAGAACGAAAATGCATGGTTTATTCGACTATCATTACTTATTCCTTTGAGGCGCAACCCTTTCCCAATGCTGAAAAAAGGGGCAACCGTTGCCACCACTCGACTTAACTACCAGCAAGATGGCGGACGATCGAAACGTTCAACGCGTGCCACAGATCTAGAGATCCTTTTTTGACGCAGCTGGCTGTGCCGCACAGCCAGCTGCGTCAAAAAAAGGATCTCTAGATCTGTGGCACGCGATGAACGTTTCGATCGTCCGCCATCTTGCTGGTAGTTAAGTCGAGCGATGGCAATGGCTGCCCTTTTTTTCAGCATTGGGCAAGCTATCTAGCTGTTCTCGCGTTCCTCCATTTTTCAGCAGATGTCAGTGCTGTCAAAAATAATCGTGACAGTTTTTTTTACGTGAAATGACGTGCTAAAAAGTAAAGCATTCTCATGGAGCTATGTCACCCGCAACTATTTTTATAGAAATCAAATCTATTCTTCGTGACTGGCAACAGTCAAAACGTCAGAGTTTGGTGTTCCCAGAGCGGGAACACTGCGCATTAAAGGGTTAACAATGCGTCTTTTTTTTATCGACACCTTCAATACTCCACAATTTTATGCCAATACTTTTTGAATGTTTTAATTTTAAAAGAAAACATGAAATGTAAATTATTTTATTTTTTAAATCCAATGGATGTAATTAATGGAATTTTTACAGTACCTCTTGTAGATCTTCCATGACAGGTTCGAAACCAGAAAATAATCCGACGTCAGCAATACTCATTCCAGTGTCTTTGTTGCCCAGATATCTGAAAACACATTTCAATATTTATCAATATTGCTACGTTTTGTTAACTGACAGGGAAAAAGAATACTAGTGTGAGTGGGTTTTTAACAGTACTGTGTACAACATATCGACAGTTATCAACCAAATTAATAATTAAATTTTGGAAACACAGTACGCAGCTTTTCTGTAATACCTGTACTAGGGTAAAGGTACCAGTAGGTAATAGTGTACCAATAGTTGACACTTTTTCAAAAAAAGTAAGGAAATTGAAAGCTGCATTGTATCGAACAATGTTAATCTGTGTATTAGTGTCTTCTAATGACCGAGTTGTAAAACAATCAGAATGTTCCAGAGATCAGTATGGTTGTGGTTAACTGCTAAATAAGTTCTATTTCGACTCTTGGGATTTTTTTTTTCTCGTTTTGTAAATCAAATTGCTAAGGACTGAGTAAAATATAAGTATTGCTAACTTAATTTAATCATTGTAAGCGAAAAGACATTCATTTTGATTTTTTAAGCTTATAAAGGCTATATTTATTGAAAATGGCAAGAAAATGTTGAAGCTTGTCAAAGTTGGTCCCATGTCAACTATTCATCCTTAAAATTTTCAATTATTCAGTTGTTGACATGGGGTGGATGTCGCAGCTTTTAGAGTTAGTTCTAAAAGAGCACTGGAAGAAAAGGGTACATTCGCAGAGTCTGTCGAATTTGGAGAACCTCGTTTTGAAGAAATTTTTTTTATTATTATTAAAAGAAGTTATTGATGATGCTCTACGTCGAAGTATTCATAAAAAATCTGGAGTGACTCCACTCGACTTTCCGAACACTTACGATTAAGATCATTACCAAGCACTTAAATAAATTTTAATCGATGAATAATTCAAACGTATACCAAATTGAAACTCAATCGAATGCACCGTTTAAACGCTTGCGCACTTTCAAGAATTTCTCCCCATATGCCATTATGCCATAACATAAAAGAAAGTTTTGTCGTAGCCCTGTAGGAGAACTATAAGTCCTATACACACCAAAATCAATACCGGTCTTAGGATGGTGGTTTATAACATGTATACCGAATTTGAGCTCAATCGAAATGTATCGTTTAAACGCTAGCGCACTTTCAAGAAATTCCCCCCATAGGCCATAAAGAAATCTTTGTCGTAGCCCTGTAGAAAAACTATAAGTCTTATACACACCAAAATCAATACCGGTCTTGCAACGGTGGTTTATAACATGTATACCCAATTTGAGCTCAATCGAATTTACCGTTTAAACGCTAGCGCACTTTCAAGAAATTCCCCCCATAGGCCATAATGTAAAAGAAATCTTTGTCGTAGCCCTGTAGAAAAACTATAAGTCCTATATACACCAAAATCAATACCGGTCTTGCAACGGTGGTTTATAACATATATACCCAATTTGAGCTCAATCGAATCTACCGTTTAAACGCTAGCGCACTTTCAAGAAATTCTTCCCCATAGGCCATAATGTAAAAGAAATCTTTGTCGTAGCCCTGTAGAAAAACTATAAGTCCTATACACACCAAAATCCGGTCTTGCAACGGTGGTTTATAACATATATACCCAATTTGAGCTCAATCGAGTCTACCGTTTAAACGCTAGCGCACTTTCAAGAAATTCTCCCCATAGGCTATAATGTAAAAGAAATCTTTGTCGTAGCCCTGTAGAAAAACTATAAGTCCTATACACACCAAAATCAATACCGGTCTTGCGACGGTGGTTTATGACATATATATCCAATTTGAGCTCAATCGAATGCTCCGTTCAGGAGCTATCGTGTTCACTCACATACACACAAACACACATACACACACACACACACATACACACATACATACATACATCTCGTAAAAATAGCATAAATGAATTCAGAAGCCCTCAAAACGTGTAAAAACACCAAAATCTCGAAGTCGAATTTTTTCATGATTACAATGCTTTCCTTACATGGTACATGTTCGGAAAGTGAAAATGGCTGTAGGAAGTGTGGGTTATATCCATGGAGACCGAAAGCTGTAAAACTTCCTTTTGAAGCTAATACCAATAACGGAATCGTTGACACAGAAGAAAAGCAAAAACTTTTTTTAAGACAAGGGATATCCATCTTCACAAAATGATTCAGAAGAAGAAGTTGAGTATATTTCAGTAGGGCAATTTAAATGAGTTAGAAGAAAGGAATTTATCGATATTTCAGCTTTGGCAAAAGACAAAATAAGATGTTGGCAATATGTCAACATACTGCGAACATCAGTTTCTTTCTGTTTCTCCGATTTCTGATTCCTGTAAACAGGGGCGGCTCGACAAGGTAAGCATCGTATCGGGGCGCCATTTCGAACTTATTGGACGTCAATTATCCAGCCTATTTTAATTAAAATGAATAACTGACTTTTTGGCTAATCGATTGTCACCGAAGTGGTTATAGCGATGTTTAATACATGATGTTTCCATGTTAATCTAAACTAGCACTTTTGTCTGTGTTAGTTGTTTGTGTTTTAGAATGGAAAGAGTAATTTGTAAATAACTTTTGAGGTATTTCTGCACGCTTTTTTTTTCAGCAAGTTTATAGGATAGGTCGTTTATGTAAAGCCCACAGTGGATCCGTCTTGACAGACTTAAAAAGAAACGAATGGAGATAATTTTTAGTCCTTTAAACTGATACAAGTATATTATACGTCATGAATGTGGACACGAATGTGGGTATACGTCGCAACTTTAATTAATATTTCTACTCTAATTAATCTGCATATCTGTCTTCAGAAACAATTTTCATCGAGAAAGGATAAGTAGAAATTTTCCGTACTGTCTGTTGAAAGACGTTTTCAAGAAACCTATTGTTACGAATTTTCGGGGCAACCCGCTGTTCTGGGGCTTAAAATAGTTCAAAATTCGTATTCTACGCTTCAAATAGTCAAATTTTGCTTTTTGTTACATCAAAATTGGCCAACTAGAACCGGAAATACGGAGGTTCGTTTTGGTTTCCCCATTGTTTTTCTATGGGTTTCTAGAAATTCGAGAAATATTGGTCGTAGGCCTTCGATGACTTCACATTTCGGGACTTATTTTTTGGCGCCAAATTTCGCGATATTTCGCCAAAAGTCGCCAAGCTTGGCGATGTTTTGGTCATTTGGCGCGATTTTCCCTATGGGGCCTGGAAAGCTGCTTTTGCTGCATTAAAATCACATAATAGCCTAAAATTTCTCTTCTATAACGTAATAAAAATTCCCGCTTTATGTGGAATCCTCGCGAAATAGACTCTTCTAGAAGTTTCTTGTAGCTTCTGCCCTACCTATAAATACGAGTGTGGGCTGAGCCCGAGTTCAGTGTGGATCAAACTGTGAGTGAGTACGCTTGTTTTGCTCTGCGATAGAAGCGGTGTTTTTCGCGCTCGTTTACGAAGCTGATTTTAAAGTGCTGTGTGTAAATTATTGATTGCTGAGTCTTGAGGGACTGTTGCTGTTATCCCTCGCATATTTCCACTGAAATTTTACCTGTGGATGTTTTTTATTTTATATGAGAATTACAACATTTGTGAAAGCTTCTGATCTAAGCGGACTGTTAAAAGCACATTACTGTTAGATTGTGCTTGTTAATATTGTATAGCTTATTGTTCTAGAAGCAATAAAGTTTGTGTTCCATCCTGACAAGTGGACTTTTTACTAGAACTTTCTACACCAACTGGACTTTAGAACGAGGAACCCAGGAAACAAACAAGAGTATTCTGTAACACTATCGTTAAATATATTCTCATTCATCATTTAATTATTACTTTCTTGTACGTAGTATAAGGAAGTAATGTGATCCCGAAAAATTTTGTTGGCCAAATTTCAACGAAAAAACCGATTTTGAATACCTCAAAATTTAATTTTAAGAATATTTTGGATGCATCACATCGTAAGCTAGCACGCACGATCATATAAACGCGTCTGCAACTAATTTTGACCAGCGGCGAGTCTATTGTGGCCAGTTTTTCCATGCCGTCTGTACGTACGTACGTATGCATGTAACTCGCATATCTCAAAAACTATTGGTAGTAGAATGTTGAGATATGATATTTAGGATTATTCTATGATCTAGTTGTGCACCTCCCCTTTTGGTCGCAATCGAAGAGATAGTTTTTGTACAGGACAGCCCAAAAATTCGAAATACATTACGCTCTATGGGCCGAAATTCATTAAACTCGCATATCTCAAAAACTATTAGGCGTAGAATGTCGAAACTTCATATTTTGGATAGTTGTAACATCTAGTTGTGCACCTCCCCTTTTGGTTCCATTCGACTGGATAGTTTTTCTACAGGACTGCCCAAAACATTCGAAATACATTACGCTCAATGGGCCGAAATTCATTACACTCGCATATCTCAAAAACTATTTGGCGTAGAATGTCGAAACTTCATATTTTGGATAGTTGTAACATCTAGTTGTGCACCTCCTCTTTTGGTTCCATTCGACTGGATAGTTTATCTACAGGACCTCCCAAAAGATTCGAAATACATTACGCTCTATGGAGCGAAATTCATTAAACTCGCATATCTCAAAAACTATTGGTCGTAGAATGTTGAAACTTAATATTTACGATTGTTGTAACATCTACTTGTGCCGATCCCCTTTCGGTTCGATTCGACTGCATATTTTATCTACAGGGCGGCTCAAAAGATTCTAAATACATTGCGCTCTATGGGCCGAAATTCATCACAGCTTATTTTAGTGGTATTGGGCTATTTCAAAAGACTCATATGTGATATATGCAGTTAAGAGTTACAAAATGAATTTCTCCATTAAAAAAGGTGTCTTTATCATTTATAGTTCTGCTACAGGAACACTCAAAAGATTTCCAATACATTACGGTCAATGGTAATTTTAGGGGCATTCATTAATTTCAAGCACAATACCGTCCTACCACATAAGTTAGGTAATGGTCCGACCACGGTCACGTGCCTCCCTCAAGAACTACGCCAAAAGTCGCCAAGCTTGGCGACTTTTGGTGTACGTGTGTGCGTATTTAACTCTCAAATCTCAAAAACTATTAGTCGCAGAATGTTGAAATTTCATATATAAGATTGTTGTAACATCTAGTTGCGCATCTCGATTTTTGGTTCCAATCTACTGGAGAGTTTATTTACAGGAACACCGAAAAAAATTTCAGTACTTTAATGTCTATGGACATCTTCAATATAATACAACTGACAATCGCCAAATTTGGCGATAGTCAGTCATTTGGTCCATGCCCAAAGTATTGCCATTTGTCATCGTTCTTGGCGATTTTTGGTGAAATATCGCCAAATTTGGCGATAATCTGTCATTGTTTGATCCATGCTTAAAATCTCGCCATATGTCGTCGACATTCACGAGTTTCACCGAAATGTCGCCAAATTTGGCGCCAGAAATTATTTCGTATTTTGTATAACTCTAAAACTTTAACCCGTAGAATTTTGAACTATTGTATTTAGAACTATTGTAATATCTAACTGTTTTCAATATCTTTTTTGACAGCAATCGACTGGGAATTTATTTACGGGGTGAGCCAAATGACTTTAAATACATTGAGGTGTATGGATGCATTCAATTCATTGAAAGTCTGTGGTCATAGACTACTTTGACTATCACTAAAATCTCGCAAACTATCTCAAGCTTGTCGACTTTTGCTGAAATATCGCCAAATAAAGTGTCAGAAGGAAATCTTTCAAACTGAACTCAGCTTGGCGATATCGAAATATTTGGCTAGAAATCGCTTAACCTTACTATTTCTGATATTTTATCTCTTTCAAACAAATAAGTTTAGAGGAAGTGCGTCGAAAATATTTTTGATATAATAGACGTGCAAGGAAGTCATGTGTTGTACACATCAGATTTTTTTAAATTTTGCTTTCAGAAATCGACTTTCGTTTGCATAACCCTCTTCAATATTTCTAATTAAATATCGTGTAAGTAAATAAAAAATCTTCAAGAAACTCACCTTACGCATATATTAATATTGAATTTCACTTTACTATTATCTCCAGCATTTTCTCGTTTTCGGCGTTCTGTAAAATAATTGAAATCTGTCAGTCTATTTTAGAACACCCGGTACATAAGCTTATATTTTCAAAGATATTGGTCCAATTAGGTATTTACGGGGGTTTTGAAGTATACTAATTTTAATGAAAATAAAATTTATGTATATTCCTACTAATGATTTTTTAAAATATCGTTTAATAATTCATAATTAATATAAAAAACATACAGCACAAAAAAATGCTTAGTTATTGTTATTTTTGGCTTTTCATTAATAACATTTTGAAATAAAGTATAGCAAAGTGCATTCCACATTCGAGGAACTATAATTTTGAGTTTAAAACTTTCCTTTGACGTTATAGGCCATTTTTCAGGTCTTCGCAGATACTGCACTATTCGTTTGAATATCAGAAAGCATTTGCAGAAATAAAATGGTACCTTTCTTTTGTCTTTGCGACAATTAGGATTCAAAACTTTCTTTTGGTTCGTACTCTTATTAAATTGCATGTTGTACATTATAAAAAAAAAAAAGTATTTTTTTTTTCTGTGGTTTCTTGCATCTCAAAAACAAGCTTAAATAACCAAATTCTCTTATTGCGTACATTGTCAGCATTCAGGTTCCTAAAACTAAAACTAAACATTTACACACTCTCATGTGTATGTGTTATAAATGTCATGGAAAAGGTCGGTCCTGTGTGACGCAATTTAAATTATTAGTACAAATGCACACTTCGAAATCACGAAATCAAAAACAGAATGGATCAAAAATATTCTTTTACAATAATTTTATACTTAAACAATTACTTAAACGTTGACAATAATAGAACAAATGAATGGACTGACAAAAATGAACTTCTAACCTCGAATAAATCAAAAATACACCGTAACCTACTACATAGTTACTCTGATCCCTGACTCTGTCACAGTTCCAGTTTAACCACTCAAAAACAAAAGTTTTACCATTATTAATCCAAACAGATTAAAAAGTTATTGTATAATAACGTAAAATTTAGACCGTTCATTGATGCGATCGGCATGAAAATCTTCGTAATTATGTAATATATAGAAAAAAATCTGAAAATCCACCCGTTCCTTGATTTTTAAGCAATGTTTTGCTATTTTCTACTCCATTTCATTTCCGAGAATAAAAAAGCTTATCATTTGCGTGTCAAAATTATGTATTGCCAGTGACATTGATGTCATATTGAAGTCACGTTTATCAGGCTTTGAAGGGAAAATTACGATTCCAATTCGCTTAAGACAGTTTTTCTAAATTACTACCCAGTGCAACTTTTTCTTCAAAAATAAAATGGTTTTCTATGCATTAAGCATTGATATAGGGGAGGATGTTCATACCAAACAAAATGCTTCGAATGCGAAAAGTCTCTGCAGATTATGCAGTTCCGATTTATAATAAAAATCGAATTTAAGTAATATCGAATTCGATTTATAATAAAAATCGAATATAAGTTATTTTATTTTAAGTGGGTAAATATTACATATTCTGATTGTAGACATTCTATCGCTCGTTGTAATTGTCTCCACAAAGGGCTATCCTTCGGTTTAATAATAGTGCACTACACAAAACAACACAATCAAATCCACGGCTAAATAAAAATTGAAAATTTATTAGAAAAAATCTTAGTAACCAGATTTTTTTTCGGCCTCCCAATTTATTGCTTCAACATATGGGCAACCTCCAGCCCGCGGGCTGGATGGGGCTCGCCATGGCTTTTGGACCGGCTCGCAGAACAAGTCAAAACCCCGTATAAAATCTATATAAACCATTTAAACTCCCATATAAATCCCAATTATACGGCCGCGATTTCGCTAACATCCTGGAGTTAGGCCCATTGAGTTCGCCAACATCGTAAAGTTCTGCCGCCACTTTTCAAAGGTTGTCCATACGATGATAAAATAAATGAGTTGAAATCATCAGCTGCAGTGAATCAAAACTATGGGGAACAAAACTGATGGCTGATCACATGCAAAATTAATTTGAATTTCGGCTGCCAGCCCAATTTAGGAATCGATCGTATCATTATAAATTTTTTCGTCGCAGTTTCAAAGATCGTTTCATTATATACGGTTGTCACATTAAAATAAAATCGTCAGGGCAAATTACATTTAAATATTTATAGTCAACTTTTCGGAATAAAGCAATTAAAGTATAATTCAACCTATTGCCGTAATAAAAAATTTGGAATTTTCATGTTACGTCACAGAATCTTTTTTTCTTTCTAAGTATTACAGCAAAGGGTGTCATTTTCATTTAAATTATTCAGTTGATCTGAAACGTTCATGATTTTTTTTTTAAATTCGCACCGCATGGTTCAATAAAATACATGAAAAATATTTACAGTACCTATAGTTTTAGTATCTACGCGGAATACACTTAGTTTTACGTTAGCTACAAAAGGGTGAAGTAATAAATGCAGGCAATTTTTGACAGAAGATTTGCCAAGAGTTTTATATTAATAACTATGAAATTATTTACGTATATTCCATCAAGGTGCTTGCGGAACGGCAACAGGGATTGGTTTTCTCTTTTTCTTTCGCTGGTTGCCAAGACGACAATTAAAAAAAATTACTCTTTTATTCTAAAAAACTTATGTAGGTGAAGGGTGTAATATATAGTTATTAAAACATTATTACATAACATAAAAAATTATACTTACAGTTACTAAGTTAAGAAATATTTATTTGCCAGTGTACTGGATATTAAGTTCCATTTATTTTGTTTCTTTGCGAAATTAATTTTTACTATTATATATCGATGACGTCTATTTGTTTAATCCGCACCAAAGTTATTTAAGTGTTCATTTCACGAAGATCACATCAAGTGTGTTTCCCAAATGATCAAGAGATGACGCTAACGTCTAAAACGAAATTTTATATTTTGAGCGGTTCAGAGTGTTTTTCCGTCACGTGACCCAGCTCAATCGTTTCCTGGGCCAAAAAAAAAAACCCGGGTACGAAATTTAAAAAAATTCCTTAGAGACAGACGTTTGCGAGATCGCTCGGACAAACATACATACTTACATTTCGCGTTTAATAGCATAGGGATATGTAAAGAAAGTTCGCATAAAGTTCAATGTCATAAAGTTTGATGCAAACTTACTTAGTAGTGGAGCAGCAACAAGGGAAGCACGCTCTGATCCCCTTCTTCTGGGGTCAATATCTATAACCGGGGGCTCTTCATCTAGGAAATACATTCGTAAATTCAGTTACAAGAACATGATTAAGTTCCACAATTCCTGGAATCATAAGAGGAAGGCTTACCGAGTTCTTTCTTGATGCCTCTGATGAGATCTTCTGGAAATCTCTCGAACATGTCTTTTCCACGGGGATTGAGAAGTTCTTCCCATGAAGCTTTTCTCTGCTGATTTCTTTCCTCTTCCTTGGCCTCGGTAACATTGACCGTGACATCGAACTGAAAGGCGATACATACGTATATATCATTAACAGCTTTAGATTGAAAAATTATGATTCCGATTTCCTAGCATTTCATTTGCAGTAAGTTTGAGATGCCGGTGAATTTTTTACGCAATAATTGCCATTTTTTGCCCGTGTAAGCTTAATGTAAGCTTGAATCAAGTGTTCAAGTTTACACTTGCCCAGCTTGACATAGCAAGCTTGAATGAAGCTTGACATAGCAGGCTTAATTTCAAGCTTAAAAAATTTCCTTAAATACACGGGGCGCCCGTCGGCGAACTCGCCCCACATATTTTATTTTTCCACGCATTTTCCCCTCTATGCTGAAATTTCAAGTTAATTTAATCCATCAAGCGTCCGCAATAGATCTCGGGACCTAAGGGTTGCGAGGCCAGCGTGCTATCCGCTCCGCCATCCTGCCTCACGCTGGCGCGACTTAAGTTTGAAGTGACTTTCATGGTTGTCACGCCGTTTTCTAGCGAGATCGACCAGTGCCCGATGCCGATTTGTTTCTTTTATTTTTCCATGGGATGCATCAGAATTAAAATAATGTTATGTGTGATTTAGAGACTCTACTAATAGGGAAATAAACATAATATAAACTTAACAGCAGCACACGTTTTAAACCTTTCAATATCGCGACACTCATGTTGGGCAATACTGGCCAAAATCGAGACAAACGACTGATTTTGAAATCAATTTCGTAGTATAATTGAATTTTATTTTGAAGAATTTCCATATTTGGAAATATAGAATCTTTTTTTTTTTAATTCTATGGTCAAGTACACTTATGACTGATGTTAAATTATTTTGTGGCGGTCGGATTGCACCTCATTCTACCACCCATAAAGTGAAGTATATTAACTAACTAAATTGCGTTAATTATATTAAAATTTATTTTTAGTGCTAATTAATTAGTTAATGGAATTACTAATGTTAATTAGATGTAAATAAAACTAAAATTCCCCTCGTGTTACACTTCAGAGGGGCTTATCCCATTCATTCCTTCTCCTTGCGTGTTCTAATGTCCAGGTTTTGTGCGATAATAAAATAAAACACAACTTTTATGGATTTTTCTTTATTTAATATGAGCAAATTTGAGAAAACGCTAGACAAATTGATGTCCATTCTCCTTCTCGCCTACAGCGATAGATGGCGTCATCACCGCACGCTCTTCCTTTCAAGCAGTAATCAAGCTGTATTCAAGCTTGACAGTTCAAATGACTTCTCCAAGCTTGCTGCAAGTTTAAAATGAATTGAACTGTCAAGCTTGTATTAATACGTCAAATTCAAAGAAATGTCAAGCTTGATTTAAGCTTATGTGCTGTCTGGGAGAGACCTGGAGAGAAACGCTGAATGACACTCAGCTTGAAAAGTGACATCCTTCATGTATGGAAATAGGGGGCGCTAGGTTAGATCGGCTCCCCTCTATTTATTTTATTTGCCAGGAGAGGACAGCTCGCGTCACTGAATGTGTCGCTTATAGCTACATATACGTCCTTCCCGGAATTTCCCGCCACAATTTGGAACCTCATCAGTTTGTGGGGGGACTTCTGAATATTGGCACCCCTCGGAAACTGCTAGCGACCGCCGAGAGGACTTTCGGAACCACGGATTTAACGTGCATGTACACGGTGGTCTTTAGTGGTACTCCGGTATCGAACTCACAACCTTCCGGTTACGAGTCCGACGCCTTAACCACTGGGCTACCACGGCCCGGCTCCCCCTATAGTGCATTCGCCGAGTCGAGAGAACGAAACTAAACAATTGCACTTGTAAACTGGCGATGAGTAAACGCCTCGCATTTTGCCAAAGCGCCAAAGACAGTGTGAATTTCTGATTTCTTCCATTTACGCTGTTTGGAATTACAAAAGGTCAAATTCGCCAAACTAGGGATTGGTGCGAAAAATGCAATTATTTGGTAAACCGTTTGTTTACTTTCGTTCTCTCGTTTCCGCTAACAGACTATAGAGTATTTTCGCGTGACGTCACTGAATTGTTTTTTTTTTTGGTCGACTCGGATATTCAGGGGTACAAAGCTACTTTTTCGGTCAATCATTGTTCTTTCAAGAACAAATGTTTGACCAAAAAAAGTTGTTTGCTAAGTGTTGCTAAGGTACGACGTAATAATGATGACGTAGGTGAAAAAGCTCAACACTGTTTAGTTGTTTAGAAAAACATTTTATGAAACAAAACAATTCTAATTTTTAAAAAGTTGTATTTATCTAGAAAATACGTATGCATCGTATCATAAACATCTGATAACCACACGAGGGCGACACTACCGATCGACTCCCATCGTTTATCTGTTTCCAATCATTTCCCATTAAGACTGCTGTTTAATGCAAAATTTTGAAACGGTCAATTATAGATATCGGAATAGCATAACATCAGTTACCAGCATCAGCCAAGATTTTAAAATTACATACCGGGTAAATCACGGCTTAAACAAATGCAAAGTTTAACATTACTATGGAAATTACATTAGTATGCAAAACTGCAGCTCAGTTCGAAACTGGAAAATTAGCGAAAAATTGATAATACGATTTGACGCAAACATATGCAGTGTGAGTTAAATATAAAAGCATTTTAAAATGCTAGCTTGCTAAAAGATTTGCCATCCTGTAAAATGCAATCTGTTGACCATACTAAAAACTCGGTTAAAATTTTATCCTAGAAAAACAGCTATGTATGCCTAAATAAAATATTGCATTTAAGTGAGCTATTCTGTTCATCAGCGTTTACATTCCAGCCTGGGATAAGTTATTGTTGTAGTTCCAAACATTGCGCTCAAAAAACTGTCTTTTGTGAAATTAAAAAAGAAAAAAGCCAAGTGATCAAGAATTTCATTAACTAACGTAATAAATTGCTTTATACTTACTTTGCAGATTTCTGCAATTGGCTTGATTATATTGTAACGTAGCTTCACCGACAATGATCCCATACCATGTCCAGCAGTATTAATGAATAATGTTCCACCAATTTTATCGATCTAAAGAAAAAATAAAATAAAACAAAATCTTGTTGCTATAACTGGGCAAGCATTTCTCACAAGAAAGCATATAGAAGAGCAGAACATCTTTTCTGAGTTTTAACTCAATTGTGAACTTTATTTTTCCCTTTTTTATAGTTTTTAACCCTTTGAAGCTCAAATATTTTTACATGAATATAGAAGACTAACTGGATAGACTGCCCAATGATGAAAAAGTGCAGCCGTTGCCGTCGAACCATTCAACTACCAACAATATGGCGGTCGATCGAATCGTCCGCCTGGCGCCACGGAAGTTAAGAAGATTTGGCCAGCTGTGTCAGAAATCTTCTATGGCTCTGTGGCGCCAGGGGCACGATTCGATCTATCGCCTTGTTGGTAGTTAAACGGATCGACGGCGACGGTTGCACTCTTTGAGCGTTGGGACCATTTAAACATTTTTTTTTTGCGACTAGCCGTGAAAGCGCTGAAATAAGGTGGTTTCACTGCGCAACCTCCGCGCGTCAAAGGATTAAGGCTACCTACTACTACTACTTGTTCCAGAAATGTTGATTCCATATTTTGTCAGTAGATTGCTTAAATGTGCATCATCTAGCAGGGAGATACTTACTTTAACATCTTGTAAAACAAGTGCATTGTCGTCACGTAGAACCAGCTCTTTGTGGAAATTCCTGTCGTTGCTAGAAGATATATTTGCAACAAGATTGATGGAAGGCATCTGTGCTCTTATCGCATATTCTGACATTGCTTGAAGCGCTACAACAGTGTCCTGAAATATTTTAGTAAGCATAAGAACAAAGAAAACAAAATTTACCAAACACTTTTTTTTTTAAATTTACGGTTAAATTACCAAAAGAAATAATCGTTGTTCAGGAACTACGTTCTTTATCATTTTATCAAAAAAAAAAAAAAAAACAAGCTCTGAAGAAAAAAATCGTTCATTAGAAAATAACGTACGTATTTAGAATATCATTTAGTGAATGAATTTCAATTTAAATATATCAAAGGTAATATTTACTACAAATCAAAGATTTTAGATTTTAATCAAAAATAGAATCATAATCATTCTCAGGAAAGGCGTACTTTTATTGGTGGCTTCAAACAACTGTCAAACAGTCTAAATTACTGATTATCATAAATTTAAAGATTTTTTATGGTCTCAACTTCAGTTTGCTTGTGTAGATATTTTTCCTTTTCTTTTAAACTTTGATGAGTATCGATTAACGTGCATTTTGTAATTACTTTCAATGAAGATCCATGATGATCCGTTTGAATTCTTGTACGGGAAACAGATCCCCATCTATACTCCTCAAATATTATCCGAACATCCGACGCCATCTTAAAAAAAAAAATCTGTTTGGAAGATTTTCTCTAACCCATTTGTGTTCAGATATTTTTGCAACTTTCTTCGATTTTTGCTAATACCATCAATAATAGACAAATTTCTGATACCAACTTCTTGAACTAAGAATGATTTCTTTTAAAATTGAAATTTCAATATCCTACTAGATCATGTTAAAATATTTTGTGGATTTGAAGTTCAATACTCGTGAATAAAGGCTAGGAAAGATAAATAACGTTTACGACTGATAGCGAAAATGCCGTCCCCAAAAAGGGACACCAAGCATAAATGGGCTATGGCGATTCTTCACAGCGAAAAAGTCACAGTTTAGAAATAATTAAATGATAAATGTTTGTGCATATCTCTGTTGTTGTGATAATTAATTCCTGAAACTTCTCACTATATTTTCTAAGGAATATTCTTCTTAAATTGTTGTATTCCATTTTCTACACATTCCGCAGACTAAACTTTGATTTATATTTTTGACGCTATTAAACCATATTTAAAAATACAAAAACTCAATATTAATAATATCAGTATCTATTTATAAGTCAGGTGACTTATCCTTTTTCCAGATGAAAAATCTGTACTTTCAAAGCAACCTCCAACCGCAAGTTCAAAGCACTTTGTTTTTCTTACCTGAAATACAGCGTGAGTAACCCTTTATTAAATAGTAATATTTGAAAGTAAAAATATGAAATGAATAGCTGTGAAAATGGGAGGAAGAATGAAATATTTAATTATTAAAATATCAAAGTCCAATCAAGCAAAACATTTTCAGTTAGCATCTTTAGAGGGAGCAAGTCATGTGTAATACCAAATTTATAAAAACACATTTTTTTTTTCCAGATTGCATTTTATGATGTTTCACAGTTGTAATAAGATTTTAATTTATAAAGCAGAAACGGAGACTGAAAAAAAAAAGTTTAAGCTTATTAAATGTTTTATCAAATGAAGCAACGAAAATTTTTCATTTTCTATCAAAATCGGTCATTTTTATTTTCTACCTACACTAATGCCAAATGTGTCACTAGCAGCCTGTGAGGTAATTTTTTGTAGCCCACAATGCTCTAAAATAAAATGAAAACAGAAAAATATGTTCTCAAATTCTCCTTTTAAAAATATTTAACATGGACTATCTATTTAAAACAGCAGCAAAGTCAGTCAACTTATCCGATCCAGAGCACTTAACCTCGGTCTTTAAACATAAAAAATCCGAATTCAAACATGTTCCTTACTACATATACTTAGCCTCAAAGTGCTGGACAGCTTCTATCTGCTTTTGGAGGAAAGAATTGTTATTTCTTGAAAAGAAAGAACGAAAAAATCGAAACTAGTATATAAATTACACAGATCTTCGTGCTCTCCCAAAGGTGAAAGGTCGGCGTTGGCACGCTGCCAAAAAAAAAAAAAAATGGATGCTGTAATATGTTTCACAGGGAAGATGTGTTCAGATGTGCAAGGGCTCTTAAAATTCTATACAGTAGTAGTGTTTTTTGAGTCATTTGGATTTTCATTCCGATTTACAAAATACTTCCGTACTGCCAGTTGGCCAAAATCTAGCCAAAAAAAATGGCTAAATTGGCAACCCTGTTCGCATATACTAGCAGGGGCGTAGCCAAGGGCGGGAGGAGTTAGGGGGGTCATAACCCCCCCTGAGAAATTTTTTGCCATACAAAATGTATATTCTTCACTCCATTATCACACACACGTATACATATATATGAGTTGTAACAGTCGTAACCCCTCCCTTGAAAAATTTCTGGCTACGCCCCTGTATACTAGAGAGAGAATTTCTTGCACATCTTAACCCATCTCCCCATTGAAACAAATTGCAGCATCCATTTGTTTGGCAACGCGCCAAAGCCGACCTTTAATCTTTGGCCGAGCAGTATTCTGCCTTCTAAAAAAATGTGGTAGGAAAGCGCTGACAAGGTTCCGGATAATAATAACGATTTTAATTAAAAAATATATAATAAATTAAAGTTTAAATCAAAGAAATTACACAGAAATATTATAAATTATTACCCTAAAATCACTTAATTAAATTATATGTTTTAATAATCTTATTCATATTCCTGAGTCTTCATTTAAAACGTGACTGAAGACAGATTATAAATCTGGTGTTGCTCGCGTGAATCTTTCTTAGCCAGTTGCATTAGATGGCACCCGTTTTAATTCAGTCTGAAAAACCTGCCTTATACCGAAAATGAGATTGCATTTCATAACGCAAAATAACTCATACCTGCGTAGATTTGAAAGAACCGGACTGCAACTGCTTCGTGTTGAGCCAGTTTACGATGGAGCTGCTTCTAGACATGTCATTATAAAGCAGTTGGTTCAAGAGAGCATAGCCAGCAGTTTCGATATCTTGAGCAGCATTCTCGGTGTTCCAGTGCATTCTGTTAGTATCTGCAACAGAACAAGTTGTTTCTGGAGTGGTTTTTATCGTTAAAGAAATTCGGATCTGAGAATTTTTAAAAGACGAGTTAAGCCTCATCTTCCTAAAGAGTCAATATTTTCCTGAAACACTAAAACTGAAAATATGAGGTGTGTCATAAATTTGATTGAACTTCAAAAAATTCGTTTAAAAAATGGTGAGATAAAGAACTGTAGTTTACAAGGAGATGTTCACATGAGCTTCTGAAATATTATCCTATTATATAGTTACGCTGATCCCTGGCTCACTCACTCTCTAACAATTCTGGCCCGATCACTTCAAAACAAAACTTTCACCGTCATTAATCCAAACAGATTAAAAAGTTGTGGTCTAAAGCTGTAACAAAATTCACGCCGTTTGTACGATCCGCTTGAATTTTTTCATAATCATGCATAAAAATATAGAAAACAATCTGAGCTACTTTAAAAATCTGAAAACCCACCCGTTGCCTCATTTCTGGGCGATTTTTCGATCTTTTCAGCTCCATTTTATTTCCGATAGTCAAAAAAGTAAATCATCTGCGTGACAAAATTACCTTTTTCAAGTGAAACTGACGTCACACAATTGGGATTCCAATTCGTTTAAAATAGTTTTTTCAGGTAACGTGGTTTAATTTTTTTTCATTAAAATAATCGTCTGCTGAAGTATTAATATAAGAGGTGCTGAGTACACAAATTGAAATCGTTCGAATGCGAAAAGTTTCTGCGCATTTGCAGAACAGCTTGAAATTCGATTTGGATGTATAATAAAAACTGAATATGAAGTTAGTATTTATTTTAGGTGGACGAAGATTAAATATATTGAGTGTACACATATTTTCGTCAAATGTTTTTTCTAGCGCCCGCTGTAATTGTTTCCACAAAGGGCTTTTTCTAGTTTTTAGTATAAAAAAGGCAAGTATTTTTCAAAAGTCAGCTATGGTCGAAATGCAAGTCAAAAGTCAGAGGACCCGCCGCTTATCCTGCACTAGTCGTCAAATGTTGTTAAAAGAGAGTTGCTCTCACACAAAGACATCAGGTATGTAGCTATTTTCAATCAGTAAAAGATGGAACTTTGATATCATGTTATCGTTAAGACATAGTGTTGCTAAAAACTACATCGTGCAAATGCCCTTTGATGAAAATCACGTCATAAGTCGACATTGAAAATTTGTGTTCCTCCTCAATCACCAAACCGTACACCGGTGGATACATGGCGAAAGAGACTGAAATTGCAAACACTCCTGTTTATCGAAAAACTCCATTCATAATGTCATTGCGAAGATTGAAATCACAAGTGCACTGTTTTCCTTCCACACCAAGAGAATCGGAAATACTGTACACGTAAAGTCGTTGCTCATATATCGCTACCATCAGGCGCCAAAGACGCGAATCTGAAAATTTGGGCATTTTTACCTCAATGCATTTTCAGGGTCTTTATGCGATGCTGCATTGTATACTATGCCTAAGCCTCAAATCTTATTTAAGAATAATTTACGTGAAAATCGACCATTGTGTTACTTGTATTCTACATAACTGCAGCAACGAAACTTACAAGGCGTTTCTCTAGACCCTAGGGAAATGCAGATTTACAATTTTGGGTTGGTGGTAGCGATGTGGTTGAAGTTATTGAAATCATACGCACTGTTCTTTATCTTATACATTACAGGAATAGAAAAAGATTCACACATGCAGTAAGATATACGGTCATTGCAAGAAGTTCCATCAGAATAATTGGTAGCGGTATCGAACACGTGATATTTAAATAAATTTTTACAAAACGAATGCATCGGGCTCGATCACATCAACGTTTTCTGTAGGAAACTTTTTGAACTATTTATTCTTACTTAATATTAAAATAATCCAAAATTCGTGTAAACATTTGCTAGGATTATACCATAATTAATACTATACATTAGAATACTAAAAGCCCTTACACATAGTCGCTTTAAAAGTATTACGCCGTTTTGGCACAGTAGTAAAATAAAAAAATCAAACACTAAAATGAATAAATCCAAAAATAAACAAATAAAGTTAAAAAGTAAATAAATAAATAACTCAATAATTTTTTAAAATCTGAATTAATAAAAAACTGTTTTTCATATTGAATATCATCGAATATAGTATTGTATTTTTTAATAAGACATGCATCAATGTTCATTAATTTTTAATCATTTCATATTTTTTTCAGTTCCTACTATTAGTTCACACTCTCCCTATATCTTGTTCAAAATTTCAATCGTTAATAAAATACTTTTTATTCATCCACTCAAGTTCAAATACATTTTTTTAAACTTGTAGTGGATGACACTTGATGTTAATACAGTTTTTTCAAATATTAATTCATTAATTAAATTTAATTAATTAATTTTAGATCCTGTTACGTGGGATTAAAAATGAATGAAGACAATAAACTAAACAAACAAACTCGATTAACGATATCGACCCTTGCTGTACTAGCGGCCCTGCATTAATTAATAATTAATTAGTTAATTAATTAATTTAATTTAATAAAAAGTAACTAAAACAAAATTTTTCTTTGTAGACCTAAGTAGGAATTGACTTTTTAAAAAAATATTTTTATATTACTTGCTTCATTTCAAAGCACAAAAGCCAATCACCTTCGTCATACTTTGCCAATTTCAATAGCTTGTCATTTGCGGCTTCCTTCAGGTCGCTGTCACCCAAAGACAATGCATACGCTACAATGGCAACGGGAAGTGGATTGTTCACCTCTCCCAAGTGTTCCTCCAAGTAGGCCACCGCTCTCTTCTTGACCAGATGTAAATTCTGAAACAAGCACAAGAAATCATGCTAAACGCATCGATTATAAAACACTTTCAAATACAATATTTTTTGCGTCAAATTTAGCGATGCATTGTACTTAAATATAGCAAGAATTTTAATTTTTTTTTTTTAGTGTAGTGATAAAGGGGAGCTGAACGAGGGCTATCTGCTTAAGGAGAGGTTTCTCGGGCTCAGGACTTTTTAAAGGGTATCTAACGCGTATTCACATTACATCTCTAGAAAACAGCCCAAACCGTTAGACTGACAGCCGCCGCCGTGAGGCAGGCCACAACCCAAGACCTTCACACTTCGGTGGGATTTTAGAGCTAATCTTTAAAAAAGATAACATAATCACCCTTAATTTAATATTGCAAAACCCTGTAAATGAACTTTAAAAGCTACTTCTATCTTTTAACAGAAAAGAGCAAGCTACTATAAACGTTTACTTACTTACTGTAATGTGTTTGTAAAGAATGGATGTCTCTACACTGTGCGTTATTTTAGAAATTTTTAATTAATTTTACAGTCGACTTTGTCGAAAATGTTTAGACGGGCAAGAAATATGCAGAACGCCATAATCAAATAATAAGTCACACACACACACACAATACTGTAAAATGAAATGACTGAATAGTCACTCCTAAGGAGTAAGAGTATGAAAACCGTCTATTCACTAAAAGAGTAAGTCTTTCTACAACGTTTTTTAAAATTTTCCATAAAATAAAAAGCCAATAGTTGGCACTTCAAGTGAGTGACTTGTGTAGTTGATACTTGGGCGTGATTTGTGCAGTGAATGTTAACTTTTCTAAAGATAATTTGGGAGATTAGAGTAACTTTTTACACTCCCAGGGATTGAACAGATTCACACTTCTATATATTGGTGCTTTGGCTGCTCTTTTCAGTTTAGTGACAATGTGATCATATTGTTTTCTTCAATAATATAAAGAACTTAAATAAATGTCAAGTGTGTGAGAAATAAATATTTGTCCTGAGATAGTTTTAACACCCCTGCAAGCGTATTTCATACGTTAATAAACACACGAAAATTTGCAATGCATACTTATACATGTAATATTTTAAAATTCAGTTATGGTTAAATTCTGCCGCAGGTGCTACGGATAGGAAATTTCTCTTCTTTTCGCAGGCGTGCACACAGGATTTTTGGCTGGGGGTGGGGGGGGGTCCAACTTTTAGGGATGTTCCAGATTGACAAAAATCAGTGATGAAAGAACTCGTTTTCATTAGCTGGAATTCATCAAAACCCGTCCCATCCAATTCCGTAAGAATACACTACACAATACAATAGGAAGCAAAATAATAGTTGTACAGTTTTGAGAACAAGATGGTGTTTTATGTTCCCTTTCATTTCGTTTTTGAAAAGTTGAGGAAAACGAGAAAAAAATTTCTTTTTTTATTTATTAGAACTGAAAATATTGCTACCTTTTTTTTGGAATCATTTTATTTACTATAGATATAGGGTAATAATCAATCGAAAAAAAAAATCAAAGCCGATGTGGGGGGGGGGGTCCAGACCCCCTATACCCCCCCCTTGTGTGCACCACTGTCGTTTCGTATTTCGCCATAGTGCTCCACCAAATGAAAAACTCCACAGTTTATTTTTAAGTAACAGTTTAACCCTTTGAGGCACAACCCTTTCCCAATGCTGAAAAAAGGCCAGCCGTTGCCATCGCTCGACTTAACTAAAAGCAAGATGGCGGACGATCGAAACGTTCATCGCGTGCCACACATCTACAGACCCTTTTTTGACGACAGCTGGCTGTGCGCGGACACAGCCAGCTGTCGTCAAAAAAGGGTCTCGAGATCTGTGGCACGGGATGAACGTTTCGATCGTCCGCCATCTTGCTGGTAGTTAAGTCAAGCGATGGCAACGGCTGCCCTTTTTTCAGCATTGGGCAATCTATCCAGCTGTTCTCGCGTTCTTCCATTTTTCAGCAGATGTCAGTGCTGTTAAAAATAATCGTGACCATTTTTTTACTGGAAATGACGTGCTCAAAAGGAAAGGATTCTCGTGGAGCTATGTTCACCCGCAACTCTTTTTATAGAAATCCAATCTATTCTCCGTGACTGGCAACAGTCAAAACGTCAGAGTTGGGTGTTCCCAGAGCGGGAACACTGAGCGTTAAAGGGTTAAGAAAAACCCAGTAAAATGAGCTAGGCAATATTTGTTAAATGCAAAGCAATAACTAAAAATAAATAAATAAATAAAAATAAAGGCAAATCCAGATCATTTTTGAATGTCTGGACGTGCCAGTCTGTAATGTGGAAACAGAAAATATCACTTTTGTGACGTAAATTAGCATACCTCTTCGTCACATTTGCATTCCTCTAGAGCTATCAGGGCAAATGCAGTCATGGGAGTTTTTCCGTTCACACCACCCTGAAAGTAGATGAAAAGTAAAAAAATTTAAAAGTGTGTCGCATGTCGCAACCTTAAGCAGTTGCAAAACATACAGGGTTATACAAATCATAAGGACTTGTTGAAATTAAACTTCCGCAATTCAAGTGGACGCTCACGGAGGCAGGAAAAAAAAGCAATGGAGGTGCTTTTAAAAAGGGAGAAGATGTCTCACAAAAAAGCTCGATTGTTGTCATTTCGTTGGCGAAAATCCAAATTTCAGAAAGAGGTAGCCTTCCTCTCCCTCAACTCCAACCCCGCATAAAAATGATCTAAAAACAACTAAGGTTTAAAAGAGCCATAGAGTTCGATAAACTCTCTCTCCCAAACCCAAACCTAGGACTCTTCGTATATGACTTGTGATACTAATTTTTTACTAATCGCAGTTACTAGATATTGAAAAATTGTATAATAAATGTATAGTTTAACTGATTTACGTGGCATTTAAAATAATAATGCTACTAATATTATAAATGTAAGTGTTTCTATGCATGTTTACTACTCTTTCAAGCTGAAATGGTTTGATGGATTTGGAATTAAGACAAAGTCCTGGATTAACAAATAGGCTACTTTTTATCGCGCGAAAAAAAAAAAAAAAACCCTGTTCCTGTAATATGCACAAAAACTATCTTTTATCCAAGAAAAAAAAAAGAATACAATTGAGTTTTTATTATACAGAGCAGTCGACAGATGGCGCAAAGTTATAGAATGCGCAGTTTTTAATAAATAAAACCATTTTACCTTCTGCTACGCCTTGATAACGAAACACCGGAATACGTTTTTCCCTCTGACGTGGATAAGCGGGTTTCGGGTCAAGCTTTCAAATCCGAAATGCATGTTACACAAAAAAAACAAAAAATAAGTTTTTGAAACTTTCATTCAGTTCGAATTGTGCATTTTTCTGCGCATCTTTCTCCCATTTTATTTCTATTGTATTACATCCAGAAAAGGGATGTTGGAAATATCAGTTTTAATTTTGTTTAACCACACTCGTGAATAATGATACACTTTCCAACTTAATGGAATAAGGAAAGAAAATAGGAAAGACGCATGGATCATGATAGACTTTTAATAAATAGCCCTTTAGTGCGTATTTAAAATCTGAAAGTGTTTCAGATTTTCTTACTTTTTTTTCCCTTTCCGTTTTTTGATAACTGCCAATATATCTAGAAGCAGGGCCGCCCCTTGCGGTTGTGCAGGTTGTGCGTCGCACAAGGGCGCCTCGGTGCTAGGGGCGCCAAACGGAGGCAAGACAGACAAGAAATTTTGTATATGAAGCTAATATTGTTAAGGTGCGATTTTAGTGATTCTGTTTTCATATCACCAAAAGTGGGACTTTAAGTCCTATAAAGAATTATTTTTAGCAGGGCCGTAGCTAAAGGTTTGGCGGGACTCAGGGGCGGCCCGACACGGTAAGCGAGGTAAGCATAGTATCGGGCGCCATATTCGAAGGGACACCATTTCGAACTCAAAAACGGGAGAAGAACTTGATCAAGAGAATAAAACGGGGCGCTTTTTTTACTTTTTCAGGGGGTCTACACGTACCCTAGGGCCACCCTTGGCGACACAAGATCAGCTGGATCACAAAAATTGTAGGCAGAGTTTCACTGTTTTATGTTTTATTTACTTTTTTTCAAAATAGCACATCTGTAAGAAGAATAGGTAGGATTTTGTTAAGTACAATAATTATGAGGGAATTAAAATTTATTATTGAAGTTGTTCAAGAAGTAGTGGAAGGGGGCGCAATTTGGAGTGTTCTGCCAGAGGTGCAAAACCACCTATCTACTCTCCTAGTTTTTATCCCTGAATAAGACTGTTTTCTATATATTCTCGACCAGTGTCGCAACTGGAGATTGTGTCAAACGGGACAAACCTCAATTTTACACCCTCTTCTTACAATTTTCGTGCTCCCGGCGTCCGGGGCATGGTGTCGTCCCAGAACCCGCGGTAACCCCAAAGTGGGGTGGAAAATGGTGGGGATGAGCAGAGAGAGAGAATATTCTCTCTCCTTCAAGGTCGGTAACGAGATCGTGGGGAGATCGTGGGATTGCAGAATTCAACTGAGCGATAGTCCCTCATTCCCCCCCCCCCCACACACACACACACACTTGCTTTTACACTCTCTTATCAGTTCTATAAGAACCCGTTCAAAATACAAAAGCGAAATGGGATGGGAGAATGGTTCAATATGAACCAAACTTTTTTTGGGAAATTTTAAATCATACTCATTCTTATGAAAAGAAAATTAATGAATATACAATGAAAAATATTATAAGAATTTTTTTTATCAACAAATAATGTCCCCCATCCCTCCCCCCCCAAAAAAAAGAAAGAAAAAACCTCGATTGTAGTCCGCTTTAATAATAAATACTCTAAGGAGACAATTTGATACAAATACATATGAATTATTAATGTAAGTAGAAATTACATTTTTAGAGAGATTAATTAAAAGGTTTTTGCAGATATCGTATAGCGAAAAGTTTTTTCAAGAATGTATTTTCCTTGGAATAAACTATAAATTTTGACTTCCTTTAACTGTACACAAACTTCAAAACAAAATACTGATTACGATAAGTTTCATCAAATGAATTATGCATTTAAAATAAATGCTTGAATTCAAACTTATACCCGGAATAAACTTGCATTTCTTAACATTTTTTATTTAAACATTTTTATTTTATTTTGGTGATTTCAAAGTTAAATTCATAAATAAAGTGAATTGCAGAAACTTTGAAAAGTGCTGGAAGAAAACAAGATGTTGATGGGTGATTTCTTTTCCTCTTCTACAATAAAGAAACAATATCACCGCAATTATTTAATATTGTTGTTTTGTTCAGGCAGAGCATTCTAGGGCTATCTTCCAAAGAGGAAAATGTATTGAGCGAGCACTTTTTAAGGAGGCCTAACGAGTATCTATGTTACATCTGGGGAAAAACCTCCCAAAACTCCAGATCGACAACTGCGCAGTAAGCCGGAACGCTGGGCCTTCATGCTTCAGCCATCTGAAAATGTTCATCAATTATTTAATTGTTAATATTTTATAATGCATTTTACAAATTTAACAGTGCTTTATTGGATGTATCAAGTTGCGCTGTTTTTAAAAGCTCGTGATGTAAATATTTAAATAGTTTTAATATTTTAAATCAATAAAGTTTTAATGTAGTATCTCTGATCGGATCACTTTTTTTTTCAACACAAGGAATCCCGGAGAATTTTAAATGATGAAAAATCAGCAAATCCGTGAGATATTTTTTTACATAGTTGGTTGTGGAATGTATAAGTACTTTTGTTTCTGCAATTCATAGAAATACATCAAGTGAGCAGAAATTTTATAGGACAGGAAGAATTATAATTTCAGAATTTTAGAATACTGGAAAACGAAATTTTTTATTCACCAAAGCAATATTCCGTTAGATTTTCAGAGAAATAAGTACATGCTTATTAAATACTTATATTGTTAAATATAGTATTCTGAAAGATTGAAATTTGTTCGGTTATTCAAAATTTTCTTCTTTTTTTTTTTTTTTTTTTTTTTTTGTCTTTTTTTGTGCGTGTGTTTGTGTAGTAATTTCGATTTCTCATTCATTTTTTTAAAATTTAACAAACGAAAGAATCAATGCCCAAAATAGTTAAAACATCATTACTGTTATACAACTTTTTGTAGCATTAAATAATCATTTATATATATAAATTTTTCTTTTGGCATACATACTCAGTCTTATAATTAAGTTGAATACCCTAAGTTAGTCTCTCAGTCTATATTTTAAATATACATATAGTTATAATTCGAAAATAGCAAGAATAACCTGATATACTGCAAAAATAATAAATGAATAATGCACAAAAAATATCACCCTTAATTTAAATCAGTTTTATCAATCTCTCGTGCGTTTTGTGAGCAACTTTTTATTTGGTTTGTTTCATTTTGTTCTAAATAAGGAAAATATTTTTAAACAAGCGGTGGATACCGCTATAAATGTTTTTCTATCTTATTTTTCCACAAGACTACCACCTATCCTCAAATAGGGTAGACGCAGGGGCGTAGCCAGAAATTTTTCATGGGGGGGGGTTACGACTACTGCAACTCACATATTTGCATACATGTGTGTGATAAGGGAGTGAAGAATATACATTTTGTATGGCAAAAAATTCCTCATGGGGGGGGGTTATGACCCCCTAACCCCCCCCCCTTTGGCTACGCCCCTGGGTAGACGATATAGTAGATATAGATCATTCATTATAAGAACTGTTGGGGATACAAATATATGTAGATGTTATTTTCTTAAGTAAAATAAAAATTGGATTATTGTTTTCAATAGTTTGTACACATTTTCGTAACACTGCTAAGGCTTTGAGATTTTGGGCTGGATTTCACACAGACATGAAATATATAACTCTTGATATTGTTTGGTATCCTTTGTTTTCAGAGGTAGGATATCACTTTATTACGGAAATATCATAGCCAATCCCTCAATATAATAATATACCCCCTCCCCCCTTTTTTTATTGCACGCTGTTGGTGGTGCCTGATGAAGATGTGATGCATATTCTACAGCTTACGAAATATTGCAACAATAAATTAAAGCTGTTGTGAACTAATAGTATTTAAATATATGTAAAAAATACATGTGTTGCATATTTTACAGCTTACGAAATATTGTAACAATAGATTAAAGCTGTTGTGAACCAATAGTATTTAAATATATGTTAAATTATGTCGCATACTTTTATGTCGCACTTTTGTGACAGATTTTTCGGACAATTTTCAATAAAGGGGTTGAGAGATAAAATGACATAGTCATTAATATATATTTGCTATATAAGATTTGTTTTTCAAGTAGTTAATATAAATTTAGAGTGTAGGTGTGAATATTATTTAAATTGTTTCAAACTGTGTAAAAATTTCTATTAAAAAAAAAAAAAAGGTATTGAGAATGATTTTTTAAATAATTTTTCTGTTTAAAAATACTACAGATTCAATGATAAATTTTGTTGAATCAAAAATTTTAATCAAAAGCCATTAAGAGAACAAGTGAATTAAATTTCATTAAAATCCGAGATAGTGATTGTCGAATTTGGGTTTTTGCTGTTGAATTGACAGAGAATGGACCTGCTACTTTGATCACTATTTAAAACGGACTTTAGAGACGGACTTTTTTTTTTTTTAGTTTAGACTATTTAAAAACGGACTTTAGGTCAGAGTAAATGTGTTAGACCTTTTTTTTTTTTTTTTACTTAGTCCGTCAAGTCTTATATGGAGTTCCTTTTCAGACATAGCTAATTAAATATTGACACTTTTGTGTAGTTCAACTTAAAATAAGTTTAATTTTACTTAATTTGTTCATTTATCAATTGACCATACCATTTAATAATAACAATGAGAAAATTATTAACATTTTAAAAAAGCTAGAAAGCTTGCATGTGAGCAGTCTATAAACTTACATTTGTCAATGTAATTGAATTCCATCAATATAACTGAATGTTACACAGAATAAATTAATTACATGGAAAGAAAAACTATGCTAAAGATAAGTGTTTCAGTGTTTTTAAAAATGTTTTTCTTTCTTATTTACATAATTTCATATCACTTGATTTTGAATAAAAAAAAAACAAAACTTTATCAAAAGCTAAAGGGCAATGGGGCGTTTCGGACGGCCATAAGGCTACTGGAAAAATTATCTGACTGGCAATTTTCAATAGAGATAAATACAGAATACACTAAAGTACCTATGTTAACGCCCTTTTGGACGCCCACTTGTTTCTCACATTTTGTTTTTAATTCATGCCCCCCCCCCCCTTATCTTCTAAATATACAAACCCATTCAATATTGTGCGCTTTTTTTCCGTGATTCATTTTCGACTATAGTTTACATTGGTTTCAAAAACTGAATACACTGATGGGTAGTTTAAGTAATAAATGAAATATTGAGAGTTAATAAAAGATTTATATTTAAATTTCAGTAAAGATATGAATTAAGTTTGAAGGAGGAGAAGGTGTATCAAGGTAGCTCTGTAAATATCTATGAAAATGGCTATTTTCATGATTTTTTTTCAAGTTTCCCACTCATGATAGAAATGCAACTTCTATTTAAAAAAATCTGATGTGTCCAACACATGACTTCCTTGCACGTCCATTAGATCAAAAATATTTTCGACGCACTTCCTCTAAATTTATTTGTTTGAAAGAGATAAAATATCAATAATAGTAAGGTTTAGCAATTTCTAGCCAAATATTTCGATATCGCCAAGCTGAGTTCAATTTGAAAGATTTCCTTCTGACACTTTATTTGGCGATATTTCACCAAAAGCCGACAAACTTGAGATAGTCAGCGAGATTTTGGGGATAGCCAAAGTAGTCGGTGAGCATAGACCTTCAATGAATTGAATGCATCTATACACCTCAATGTATTCAAAGTCATTTGGCTCACCATGTAAATAAATTCTCAGTCGATTGCTGTCAAAAAAGATATTGAAAACAGTTAGATATTACAATAGTTCTAAATACAAAGTTAAAAAAAATCTACGGGTTAAAGTTTTAGAGTTATACGAAATAGGAAATAATTTTTGGCGCCAAATTTGGCGATATTTCGGCGAAACTCGTCAATGTCGACGACATTTGGCGAGATTTTAAGCATAAACCAAACAATGACAGATTATCGCCAAATTTGGCGATATTTCGCCAAAACTCGCCAAGAACGATGACAAATAGCGATACTTTGGGCATGGACGAAATGACTGACTATCGCCAAATTTGGCGATATTTCGCCAAAACTCGCCAAGGTCGAGGACAGACGGCGAGATTTTGGGCATGTACGAAACAATGACTGTCTACAGTTGTGTTATAATGAAGATGTCCATAGACATTAAGGTACTGAAATTCTTTTCGATGGTCCTGTAAATAAACTCTCCAGTAGATTGGAACCAAAAATCGAGATGCACAACATTCTTATATATGAAATTTCATAATAGTTTTTGAGATTTGAGAGTTAAATATGCACACACGTACACCAAAAGTCGCCAAGCTTGGCGACTTTTGGCATAATTCTTGAGGGAGGCACGTGACCGTGGTCGGACCATTACCTAACTTATGTGGTAGGACGGTATTGTGCTTGAAATGGATGAATGCCCCTAAAATTGCTATTGACCGTAATGTATTGGAAATCTTTTGAGTGTTCCTGTAGCAGAACTATAAATGATAAAGACACTTTTTTTAATAGAGAAATTCATTTTCTAACTCTTTACAGCATATATCACTTCTGAGTCGTTTGAAATAGCCCAATACCTCTAAAAAACGCTTTGATGAATTTCGGCCCATAGAGCGTAATGTATTTCGAATCTTTTGGGCGGTCCTGTAGATAAACTATTCAGTCGAATGGAACCGAAAGGGGAGGTGCACAACTAGATGCTACAACAATCTTAAATATAAAGTTTCAACATTCAACGCCTAACAGTTTTTGAGATATGCGAGTTTAATGAATTTCGGCCCATTGAGCGTAATGTATTTCGAATGTTTTGGGCGGTTCTGTAGATAAACTATCCAGTCGAATGGAACCAAAAGGGGAGGTGCACAACTAGATGTTACAACTATCCAAAATATGAAGTTTCGACATTCTACGCCTAATAGTTTTTGAGTTAGGCGAGTTTAATGAATTTCGGCCCATAGAGCGTAATGTATTTCGAATCTTTTGAGCGGTCCTGTACATAAACTATCCATTCGATTGCCACCAAAAGGGGAGGTGCACAACTAGATCACAGAACAATCCTAAATATCAAATCTCAACATTCTACGACCAATAGTTTTTGAGATATGCGAGTTACATACATACGTACGTACGTACGTACAGACGGCATGGAAAAACTGGCCACAATAGACTCGCCGCTGGTCAAAATGAGTTGCAGACGCGTTTATATGATCGTGCATGCTAGCTTACGATGAGATGCATCGAAAAAAAATTTTTAATTAAATTTAGAGGTAGTCAAAATCGGTTTTTTCGTCGAAATTTGGCCCCCAAAATTTTTCGGGATCACATTACTTCCTTTACTACGTACAAGGAAGTAAAAATCAAGTCAATTTTTAACTTTATCTGCTAATTTTTTCAAATCAATACTGATAAAGTTTCATTCTTGAATAAATTTTTAATTTGATGTTCCCAGTTAGGAACATTGGACTGTAAAAGTTTAAAAGAATCAAGTAACAACAAAAAAATTGAGAATGTCCACTCATAAGACGTATTAACATTATTATAACAACCAGACCTAAAGAACATTCAGCGAGAGCTAAAGAACATTCAGTAAAAATCTTAAAAATGCAATATTTTTAAAGGTCTTTTGAAATGAAAGATGAATCAGAATAATTTGTCATGCAATTTCTGTGCTTCTCAAAGTGTTTTCTTAAACTTACTCAGTATATACCTATTGGCTTGTCCGAGAGTAAAGCTTGTATAGTAACATTGTGTATCGCACTAAACTAAGTTTGTTTTTGAAATTTGTATAGAACTTTATCATGAAAAGTCTTAAATTCTCTCATAACGAAATCTATATAAATAAAATTAGACTTTTGTCTGTACATTTCTTGGAATTCAAAAATTTTGCGATTTCTATCCATTTCAAGCACCCGGGAATCCGATGCGACCCTCAAAAAAAAGTTTGTCTGTCTGTCATTCTATCATTCTGTCCTTCTGTCCGTGACGCTTTTTTTGTTTAAGCATCACGTAAAAACGACTGAAGCGAATGATATGAAATTTGGTGTCATGATAGGGGGTCACTCAACTTAAAACATAGGCGTCGAATTTTTAAAAAATCTTGATTAGATTTTCAGATTTTGCGAAAATCGTTTCAAACTGCGTAAATTTGTGTTCAAGCATCACGCAAAAACGACTGAAGCGAATGATATGAAATTCGGTGTCATGATAGGTGGTCACTCAACTTAAAACATAGGCGTCCAATTTTAAAAAAATCTTGATTGGATTTTGAGATTTTGCGAAAATCCTTTCAAACTGCGTAAATTTGTGTTCAAGCATCACGTAAAAACGACTGAAGCGAATGATATGAAATTGGGTGTCATGATAGGTGGTCACTCAACTTAAAACATAGGCGTCCAATTTTAAAAAAATCCTGATTGGATTTTGAGATTTTGCGAAAATCCTTTCAAACTGCGTAAATTTGTGTGCAAGCATCACGTAAAAACGACTGCAGCGAATGATATGAAATTGGGTGTCATGATAGGTGGTCACACAACTTAGAACATAGGCGTCGAATTTAAAAAAAATCTTGACTAGATTTTGAGATTTTGCGAAAATCATTTCAAACTGCGTAAATTTGTGTTCGCACATCACGTAATAACTGCAAAGGTGAAAAAATGATATTTGGTGAAATGATAGGTGGTCACTCACCTTAAACTATAAGCATCTAATTAAAAAAAAAATTGATCCGATTTCGAGATTTTGCGAAAATCGTTTAAAACTGAGTGAATCTTTGTTCCCGCATTAAGTAATAATGACTAAAGCAAATGATATGAAATTTGGTCACATGATAGATGGTTGCTCAACATAAACTGTAGGTGTCCAATTTTTTAAACACTTTTATTAGATTTTGAGATTTTGTGAAAATTCTCTCAAAATACGCTTACATTTCTTCAAACATCACGTAATAACGACTAATACGAATGATACGAAATTGAATGATAGGATAGGTAGTTGCTAATCCTAATTTATAGGCGTTGAAATTTTAAAATATATTGATTACATTTTGAGATTTTGCGAAAATCGTTTTAAAATGCTGAAATTTTGTTCCAGCATCACGAAATAAAGACTGCAGGGAATGGAACGAAATTGGGTGACAGGATAGGTTGTCACTCAACTTAAATTCTAGCCTTCAAAATTTTTCAAAAATGTTGATTAGATTTTGAGATTTTGCGAAAATTATTTCAATATGCGTCAATATTCGTTCGCGCATCACATAATTACGACCAAAGCGAATGAAATGATATTACTTAGTTACTCTCTAACCTGTAATATTTTAACAATACTTAAAAATTATAACTTCGCTTTCTTTACTTTGGCAACATACTATATCCATTCTGTGTACTCCTACAATGCTGACGAAAGTTCTTGCTTTTTGGAAATTTGCATTCACTAACCCGTCAAGGACGGGTACTTCAGCTAGTATTTAATATAATGGGCACCGTTAATAACATTTTTCAAGAGACAGTAACTAAAAACTTAAAAAAATAAAAAATAAAAAATAAAAACATGAAGGAAAAATCAGGAAAAATCAACATTGTCTGTTCTTGGAGAGGATGCCTTGAGCGAGGTCACTTTTAAGGGGTTCTAACGAGCATTCACGTTATATTTCGAGAAAACCGCCCAAAAATGTAGGCCGTCAGATCGACACCCGCGAGTAGACAAGAACCTTGGTTCTTTACGCTTCATGCATCTACCATATTGACTGTGCTATCCACTCGCCCATATGGCAGGACCGTTACAGAATAAAACCTGCCTTAAGTAAACCCTTAACTAAGCATAAACTTATTATTTAAGAAAATATTTCTTGGTCCAGTGAACACTTAGTCTATTTCTATATAATTTTTATTCAACGGAAAATGAAGTAAACAGAAAGTCTTAAACAAAAGTATGTCTTTCTATTTAAGACAAGTTTTATCGTATAACAATAAAACTTAATTTCATCTATACCCTATTTAATTTTCGATTAAAATTATTTTCAAATGAAATTTAGTGTAATATGTATAGGCAAATCCGAAAGGTTCAGTTAAATACTATTATGTACCTTCATAAACATGAATCAAAATCATAAAAACTCTTATCGTTATTTTAAAGTTTAAATCCTACTTTAATAGATACATGTATCGACTAAACGTATATTTATTTATCAGTTTAGTCGATATATGTATCGACTTTGATAAATATATCTTTTCAATAACTTGCTTAAAAATAGACTACCTTGTAAATGATTACAGAAAGCATGCATGTAGGTTTTATGAATGATAAAATAATATTTATTTGACTTCGATGCTCTACTTGTGGTAAACGAAATCTCGTTTTGAAATAGATTTGGATCTCCATACTCCAAGAAAAGAACCCGTAAATGCGTAAATAAGAGTTTTCTTCCGGAAGAAAACACATTCAACGGAAATCTCTTTTTTAAGTGAAACTGCTTCGATTTAACAATAGCCGTGCATGACCCCCAAACTTGACCCCTCCACATGCTGGGTGGATTTTCTGCCTCCTGTATAAGGGACCATCTATAGGATTTTTGTTGCCCAAAAAGAGCTCTGAGAGGAATGAGAGATTCGGGAAGAAATCAGGGGGGCATAAAGGGGAAAGTAGTTTTTGACAGGTTGGCGGTTTGGCTGCGCGGAGAGTGAGACTAAACCCCGGGGCATGTGCCCCTTTTGCCATACCTGGATTTGAATACCATCCTCCTTGGAAATTATTCTGCCGAAGATCATGGGCTCTGAGCATGAATTATTTTATTTTAATGAAATGAAGTACTGCACCATTTTTTTTTCTATTGGGCGAGAGGGGGGGGGGGCGAAGTAAAATGTGTAAACTGGAAAGAACACTTTACTAAGGACAGGCCTAGAAGGCGCAAACCTGTTAGAGATATAAGTTCATGTATACAAGGCACATTCAAAAATTTACAGACAAAGTTTTTTCATGGAACTTCCCAGTCTACCTACCTCAAATTATTGCACAGCTGCTTTCATTACTGGATCACGTAACTATAGTTTTACTAATAGTACTGGTCAAGGTTTATGTGATTTCATACAGACATACCTTAATTCACTGAACATCAATATTTTAGATTTAAGGGGCCAAGCCTATGACAACGGTGCAAATATGAAAGGAAAGCATAAAGGACTACAACAAAAACAAAGAAATAAATCCACGGGCTTTTTTTATTCCATGCGCTGCCCATACATTAAACCTGGTTGTTAATGATGCAGACAAAGTGACATTTGAAACAGTAAACTTTAGAAGAACTGTATAGTAATTATTTTTCAAGCTTTGTTAAACGATGGGCTATAATCAAAATATGTTAGAAATTTAAATTTAAAGCCACTGTTCACAACTAGATGGGAAAGTAGAATAGAGGCAATTAAACCTCTTAAGAATAACCTCAAAGAAATTTAACAAGCTCTTTTAGAGATAGCGGAAGATAACTCCAAAGACATCGAAAGTAGGGTACAAGCAGATAATTTAAAAACGAAATTATTTTCATTTAAATTTATTTGTTCAATTAACATATAGTACGAAATTTTAAGCCATATTAATGTAATAAGCAAGATGATGCAAGATCCCACATATTGCATTCAAACCGTCATACAAAGTCTTGATTCTATTTTACAGTATTTCAAAGAACAACGGAGTGATGAAATGTTTGAAAATTTCATATCGTCTTCAATGAAAATAGCAACTGACCTAAATGTTGAAAGCTCTTTTCCCGAAATTCGAAGAAGAAATAGGAAAAGAATGCTTGAATATGAAGCACCAGATGAAACTATTAACGATGGAAAAGAAAATTTTAAAGTGAATTTTTTTTTCACAATTTTAAATACCGCAATTGCATCAATTACAGAAAGGTTCCTATTGATCAAAGTATACAATGACGATTTTAAACTCATTCACAATATAAATAAGCTTAATGAATTTGAAGATTTATTAAATATTTGTCAGAGTTTGCATCTGTGACGAAAAAAATTCTGAAAGCGATATTGATGTGAAAACCTTGTTTGAAGAACTGAAATTGCTTCAACGATATTAAAGACAATAATTCTCCAACTTATGTACTTGATTATTTATATAAGCATGTTTTAACAGAAACCTTTCCAAATGTCACTGTGGTACTGAGAATTTATTTGACGTTACCAGAATCTGTAGCCTCAGGGGAAAGAATTTTTTCGAAATTAAAAATAATAAAAAACTATTTACGCTCAACTATGTCTGAAGAACGACTTACAGACTTATCAAAGACTTCGATTGAAAACGAAATTTTGAATAAATTAGATATAAAAAACTTAATTAAGAATTTTGTTGCAATGAAAGCACGAAAAGCAAAAATTTAGTTTTAACACCAGTTTTTTATGATATTAGTGAAAAATTTATTTAATTTTAATGTGCTTCTTTTTTAAGTACTTGATAATTTTAATGTGATAGGTAACATGTTACATGTAATGCTACGAATATTTGTTTTTGTTTTCTATTTATTGATAGTATAAGCAAATGTTACTTACGTTATAGGCATATATACGGAAATTTTAGCTATACATTTATATGAAAATTTAAAACAAATATTAATTTTAGGAGACGGGGGGGCGTCAAAAAAGTAGTTGCACAAAGGCGCAATCCACCCTAGGAGCGGCCCTGTCTAGAAGCTCTTCAGAATTAATATAAGACGAAAATAATTTGTACCTTTTTGTAGGTTTTTATCACTAAACCATCTTATTTTTGTAACCAGGGGTGGCCTGACACGGTAAGCAAGGTAAGCATCGCATCGCAGCGCCGACATAAGCGGCGTCATTTCGAACCCTAAAACTAAGTACCTAGAGCATAAAAGGGGGTGTCTTTTTCACGTTAGCAGGAATCGCCACTTACCCTAGGGCCGTCCCTGTTTGCAACCATCTTAATTTTAAATTCCATTCAGAATCTGAGAGATTTCATTGAAAAGGAAACCGGGGAGAAACAGGATTCTCTCTGAACAAGATTTATTAAGATGGCGAACTAACTGGTCTCCGGAGGCAGCTAGTTAAAACATAAATATACTTAATCGGAAATGGAGCTATTTTTTGTTTGGAATTTTATTTCGCTTTTCTAATATTCTCTCTCTCTCTCTCTCTCTCTCTTTTATCGTACTAAATTTTAAAAACAGTGCTTTCCTCTGAGACGAATACCTCACAGAAGCACCATCAGGAAAGGTTAAACAAATAATTTGCAGTTCTCTGTAATACAGAATTTTTTACATATTAAAATTTATCATATAGGTTAGTCCGTCCAAAACTGAACTTCGCATTATTGACACTTTCAAAATGCTACGTGGAAAAATAAAAAGATATTTTGCTTGCAGTCGTATGAAAACATATAAGAATGTGCTTAACTTTACGCGACAGAAATACTGGATTTTGCTTCACGATGTTTCAATTTTTCTTCATATTAACAGGTTCATACCACCATGCCTATCTTCTTAATTTCGAGTTATGTGCCCCTCGAAAAATTAATTAGTTATACATTAAACTAAAATAGTAAAATAGGTTTTCATTTGAACACTTTTTTGGGTGGCCCTACATTCTAAATTTCGTCTCTCATATACAACATTACAACTTTAACTTTTGTTGGATAACCGACAGTAAAGAAGATAGAAACTCAGAAGTCTGTTTAAAATTATGAATATAGCCAAATAGGATTCGACGTACAGGGCATCTCTGTTAGGTTTCATAGATTGTTTCATTAAATCTGAAGTTTTGCAGTATAGGAACATAAACAATACGTTTAAAGAAAAGAAAAAAAGAGAGAAGATCTTCAATCCCAAATGAGCTAATAAGTTCATTAAATGTACTACAGTGGCTGTCTTATTGGACAGATGCAAAATTAACATTTCATTTGTGGGACATTCCGAACACCATATTAAAAATATTAATTCAATTGGCCATTTTCAAAACCATTCCTTTTTCAACAAACTAAATGAATCGAAAACATGCTTGATTTATTCCCCTTAAAAGTGATCAAGACTAACATTTTGGGCATTGCAGTCAGGGTTTTGATTAATGCTTACTCTTTCGCTATCATTAACCCATTGAACATTGTGGGGGGGAGAACACACACAACACCTTTGACACAGCCGCACAGCCAGCTGTGTCGGCCAGATGGGCTACTCGATCGAACGACATGTTGTTGGTAGTTAAAGATAGATCGATGGCAACGGTTGCACTTTTTCAGCGTTGGGACCATTTAACCATACCTTTTGGCGACTTGCATTGAAAGCTCTGAAATAAAGTGGTTCCACGGCGTAACCACCGAGTGTCGAAAAGTTGATAAACATTTACATGCGTTGCCAGTTTGTTCTCACAAATCCATTTTTTAATGATATTGACATTTAGCAGAAATCATATCAAAATCGTTTCTCTTTGATAAAGCAAAATAAATTCATATTTCGGGACTCGTTATCTTAATGAAAATTTCACCTGATTATTTAATAAAGGGTTAACTGTTGCATGAGCTCAGTACAATAAACAGAAACAGTACCATCATGTCAACGTGATACATAGGGTTTTTTTCAATATATGAGCCATCAGGTTCCTGATTCTTTATCAGCCATCTCACTCCACTGCATAGAACATTTTCATCTATGTGCACCAATTCGTTGGCTTGGCAAAACACTTTCATGACGAAAGCGGTCAACCTAAAAAAGGAAAATATTAAATCTTACATTAGCTTTCGTTTTACTTACTTCTTGAATACTTAACAAAGACTTTATGATCATCAATTCATTAGGTCGAACATAAACTCCAATTGGTTTTGCTCAGAAAAAAAAAAATGCTCTTAAAAAATGAAACTTCATTGTGAGTAAACAAAGCTAGGTAAAACATATTTTGTCTCATTTATTAACATTATTTTTTTTCACGGTTAAAAAGTAAATAGGAAGAGAATGAGTAAATTTTTTAATAAATTTACTCACTCAGTTTTTGTTGTTGTAGTTCCTATTTTATTGCAAAAACTTAGGAGACATGAGAATTTGAGTTATTCTCAGGACAAATTAAGAGCAATAATTTTTTTAAAAATACATGTAGTGATAACTCAAAGTAAATCAACATATTAGCAAATCCATGCATTTGACATTTGTAGTCTGTCTTCTGTAGAATGTTTTTATTTTACTCTACCTAATTCTACTTCTGAAAAAGAATTATAAATGCTACCTAGTATCTACAACAGCGACCGTGTTACGGTGCAAAGAAATAATAAGAAAGAGGAATATAGGAATATAGGAATACAGTTTTTTTAGAGCATAGTAAGGAGTAATATTTATATGTGTCAAAGGAATAAAATGTATAAATTTAGTAGTAATTGATGCCTATTTACTGCAATTAGAGAACGGACTTTCAGACAAACAGAAATAATAAACACTTTTCAGTTTTGCTCATGACTAATAAAAGGCAAGTATGTACGTAAAGTGTAAATAATAATATACACGTTTTATGGGCACGTTTACTTTTATAACTAAAATGTTATAAAAGATTACATGTGTAAAAATGGTAAATTAAATTTTTTTCACAAAATTACATCAGGATTGCTAGCATTTAAAAATTTAAGCACAACATCCCGTATGTTTAAAATAAATTAAGGGACATCCAGTACTTGCTGTAAATAAATAGAAAACCAAATCAATTTATTCATCTCTATTTGATAGATTTGTTTATCAGTATCAGAAAAGGTAACTATTAGCTTAAATAAGGGCCTTATTATCGCATGGGCAAATCGGGACTTTGCCCAGGGCCCGCGGTTGAAAGGGTCCCCAATTTCAAATATTGTTCTGAAATATTCTTTTTTTATATCAAAAATTTATGAAAAATAAAACAATTTCGTAGATGGGGGACCCCAAATTTATCAATGCCCGGGGCCCCTGTTGGTCATAATCGGGCCCTGGCTTAAATTTATGTTTTTTTACACTCATAATTAGCACTTGATTTTTTTATAAGAAAAAATATGTTTGTTATGCCAACCCTATTGTGTATATGTAATAATTCAAAGATTGGCAAAAGTCTTATTTTACAAACAAATCATTTATTGTTTAAATAAAGTTTATTAAAGGTGTAATGCAATACGTACCAAGTACTTGTAGGTTTTGATTGATAAGCAGCATAAGATCCATCTTCTTTCCTGAATGATAGTTGATTTCCATAACCTTTGTAATTAAAAAAAAGGAGTATTTGATACCGCAATCTACATAGATCTTTTAAAATTCTTTCAAAGTATCTTCGGTTTGCCTTTTATCTCTAAACAGCTACACACTTTATATTGAAAGTGTAAAAACTCTTTTATTTTTTTTCTATTTATTTATTTAATTTTTTCCTCAACAAACTTCCCTAAACAAGTGCTTCAAAACTTTTTATGTGCTGATTCATTGCGAAAGGGGTGCTTATACAGCATGTTCAATAAATAAGAAGATTTTTTGTACAATATGTTTAACTATGAAATGCTTAGTCTGTACGTTAGACATATATACAACTCACCATCTATCACAAATTTACTATACGTCATGCATGTGTTTGCGCCAGGCGCGTAGCCAAGGAAAATTTTTCGGGGGGGATATGAACTTATATGTGTATGAATAGACGGAATTTCATCACTAATCCAAAAATTTCGGGGGGGGGATATATCCCGATATCCCCCCCCCCCTGGCTACGCCCCTGGTTTGCGCTATCATTGAAAAATACAAATGAGAATTGTTTTTAAAGCACCTTTTCTAGTAAGTTAATATCCGTTTAACTTTAATTTATAACATAAAATAAGTTTACGTTTACACTGGATGAAAATGCTTTACGACTACTTGTAGAGCTGAGCTTTTAGTTGAACTAAAATTCCAATTAGACAATAACCTCTTGCTTTAACAGCAAATTGCTTATTTTCGAGGGATTTCTTTTATCCTTGGATATTTCCTTCTCATTCATTTTAGAGATACTTATGAATGAAAATTTTAATTGGAATTCTTCGGAGTTTCTAAAATTACAATTATTTTCATTTACATGAAGTTCGTTTCGATTTTCTTTTCTTTTTTTTTTTTTTTTTAAATGGACATACTGATCACTTTTTTGCTTTATATTTGAAAAGCAAAGCTTGAAGATCATTGAAGATAAACGCATATACAAAACACACATTCTGAAATAAACCATCCCCTTCCAAATTGATGCGATCAGATGTTTCACTGAACAAAAATTTATGATCACTTTATGTTTGCTGACGGCAAATCCAATCCTGCCTGTGAAGATCGTATGACTATTTCTATTCTCTTTGGAGTTGACAACCAACTTATTTTGGTTTACAGTTTTGTTTCGCCACACTTAAATTACTACCGGCTAGCCGGGCTCCTTTTTTAAAGCCCGAGCGATATTATTTAACTTGGAGTCCGAGCCCGAAATTTCAGCTAATAGGTAAGTAGAAGTCCATTACTCCATTGATAGAATATCGTAAATTGTGCCGTTTGTACAAATTAAAGACAAATGCAACAGCAAACTCTTAATGCACTTTCTAATTCTTCATATTCGAGTTTATGAAACAATATTAGTTTATTTATACCATGAATCACTTTTTAAAACCTGTTTACAAGGAGTATGATCAATAAAGGAGAAATTTCCCACGAACCCTAAGCCGAGCACAATCGTGAATTACAGAACCCGAGCCCTGTTTGGGCCCGGACTCGGGCTGAGCCCGTCTCATCTCTACTAGCCAACGCCTCAGAAGCAAATCGCAAAGCCCTAAGAAAACATTTTTATTTACCCAAATGTATTCCAGATTTAAAGTATTATCTGTTTTTCTTTTTATCGCTTTTTCAATACTTGTTAAGCCTTTTTTATTTATTTTTAGATTGAATCTTCTTTTTCTTAGGGCTGATTTGTTTTTAAATTCAAAGCTTTGACTACGACTTTGAATGCACCTTAACTATCATAATATTTGGAAAATACAGTTCGTATAAAATACTGCGGTAAGCGAAATCTCCTTACCGTGGCGGATGTACTCATATCCTTTTTGTTCACTTTCAGGACTGAGTTTTCCACTGACTTTCAAATACCTCATTGCGTACAAAGTAGGAGCTAGAAACATCATGTTCTGTTCGCCACATCCACGCGGTTTGAGGAGTAATCCGTCCGGATTGTTGATGGATGTTTCAACTGCTGCGCCAAGCAAATCACCTGAAACAGAGGAAAAAAGTAATAAGAAATAGTTATTATTACACTCATGTCCATAAATTAAGGATAATTCAGAATCACACAGAAATTGATCTCTAAAACAAAACTTTCACCTGTGAAATGATCACACACATCTTGAAGAAGAATATGCAAATTACAGGAAACCACCAGATGGCGTGGATGGTACGTCACAATGACGAGAGTGTAAGAGAGGGGTATATAAGGAATGGTGGCAAAGAAGTAAAATTGTTCACAAGCGCTGTGAAAGCCTTTCAGTGCAAAAACCGCATAGTTATGGCACAAAGGAGGCATTTGGGTGATGTTTTACGTGGCAGAATTATCGGACGACTGGAATGTGGACGTACCCAGCTGGAAGTATCCGTGGAACTTGGAATCGCCCAGAGTGTCATCTCCAGGCTTTGGCAACGATTCCAAGATGATGGTAATGTGAGTAGACGTTACAGCACAGGTCGCCCCCGAGTTACAAAGCCGAATGAGGACCGCTATTTGGCAGTTACTGCCAAAAGAAACAGACGGAGTACAGCATCAGACCTGTCTCGTCAGCTCTCTTCAGCTACCGGTACGACAGTTTCAAGGCAGACCGTGTACAGACGATTAGGGCACATTGGTCTATATGCTCGTAGGCCTGTCAGATGTGTTCCACTTACCGCAACTCACTGTCGCCTGCGATTAACCTGGAGCAGAGAGCATGCATTGTGGACACCGCAACAGTGGTCTTGTGTGATGTTTTCCGACGAGTCCAGGTTTAGTTTGGAGTCTGATTCTCGCCGGACATTCATCTGGAGAGCGCCAGGTACCCGTTACCACCAAGAGAACACCATTGAAAGACACCGTTACGGTGGTGCAGGATGGCTCGTTTGGGGAGAATTTTTCCTTGTTCCAGAACTGACCTGCATGTTCAGAGTGTAACGATGACAGGCCACATCTATCGGGATGTCATTCTGGAACAACATGTACGTTTGTTTCGGGGCGCCATGGGTGCTGAATTTGTGTTTATGGATGACAACGCCCGTCCTCACCGTGCAAACATTGTAGACGAATGCCTTCAATCGGAGGATATCACCCGTATGCATTGGCCAGCATACTCACAGGACTTGAATCCAATAGAGCATGTGTGGGATATGCTTGGCCGACGAATTGCAGCCCGTCAACCCCCTCCCACCTGTCTACCGGAACTTCGGAGTGCATTGCTTGATGAGTGGTGTAATATTCCCCAAGATCAGATTGATCATTTGATACTCAGCATGCCTAGGCGTTCTCAGGCCTGTATTGAATCGTCCGGGAGACATACTCCGTATTAACCATCCTACTAACCATGTTATACTGTTTTTTGTAAATAGGCTCTTTTTTGAAATTTGGTCAAGGGAGTAAAACTTGCAATTTTTATTAATTATGTCAAACATATAGCATCTTTTTTGCTCTTTACTTTTTGTTTAATAAATAGACTTTACAAATAAGTCAAATTTGTTTTGCTTCTTTCTCTTTCTTTGCCTGAACTTCATTATCCTTAATTTATGGACATGAGTGTAATTTTTAAATTACTATATTAGATTTGATAACGTTGTAAACAGTAGTATTCACCAAACCCCATGACTCCGTGAGCCAAATAACGTGAATGGCCGGTTTTGTCTCTCATAGATAACAACGAAATCGTATTAGTCAGATGTTTTGGTTATACTTGAAGTAACTTGCTCAGTGAGTTAACTCATGCGTTTAATGTTTGGTGAATATGACCATAATGGGCGTACTCACATCGTTGCACACTAAAAAAGTGTAAGCATATATAATTTTGTATGAAAACTTAGTTTTATGGTCAATTCAAGCCGAAAAACAAACAGTTCAGTAGCAGTGTAAATCATGTTCAATGCTTTGAGATATTACAGTGTTGCTTTTAGAAGTATTATATTGGCAGAAGCAATTTTTCTGATTTACAGCAAGAATTAGAAATCGATAAAAATCCGCAGACAGTAAACATAGAATTTTTAAAGCCGCTAATTGCGTTCTGTCCGGGCAGCTAAAAACCAAAGTATTCCCAGCGGACTATAATTGTAACAAATCACATAAAAATGTTAGCTAATATGATTTGGGAGTGAAGGAAAATGAATAGTAATTCAGTAAAATGAATATTTTACGGAATTTTAATTCTTTATGAATGAAAAGAGTTTTACAGACAAGTGCGTAAACACTTCAGGGTTTTGAAAAACGCGACTAGCTTTTTATAAAAGCTCGGCAGGACGGAGTAGAAAAACTATAGTGCTTTATATAAAACTGCCTTCTTTTAAGGTTTACGGTACATATAATCTAATGAGTAGGTTTACAGTGTGTTTACACGAACAAGTACTTAGAGCATAACAGAAAATGAAGTACTAATCTTTAGGAGTAAGAATACATTAACAATAATTTTTAATGTTGAATAAGCCTCAAAAATGGCTTACCCAAGATTTTATAAACAAGCATAAGCCGAGAATAAAAACGCGAAAATTAAGGTTGCTTACCCAGAGCACTAACTGAGCAACTTGCTGTTCCGGGTACAAATCCCTCAGGAGCTGCTAGTCTGACAGCTGTTACTTGAAGATTTTGAGTAAAATCGATATGATCTAAAAATAAGTAAATAAAATGTGGATCTTTTTTGTAACTGATAAAAATATTCACATGTAATTCTAACAAAAACGAATTTATAAAATAAGCTGTAGAATTCTTGTCCTCAGTTGTTTTGTAGTTAAAGCAATTACAAAAAATAATAATGCTTAGAAATTTAAGTCATTTATGTAGTATTTATAACTATGCATCAAAGAATAAATTCACTTTAGAGTACCAGAGTAGAGATCCGTTTCAATTTGTCTCCTTTTCCTTCGCTGCTGATTAGTAGGATCTAGCTTTATTGGTATGTCCACTTCTTCAGTAACACCTTCTGCCTAAAATTCAGTTTTTGAAATACAATAACAGAATATTTTAGTAAAAGAAAACTTCATTATATGTGTACAGAAACAATCACAATTCTGCTATTGAATACAATAAAAACTTGTGCATGTTATTGCAACTGCGCAATCAAATTTAAACGCTTGGGGGCATTTCTAAAAATTATCTAGAGGCATAAGGTTAGAAATGTGATGGTTACATTACAATATTTCTTTCAATCTACATTCATATGTTGTTTATATACATCTGAATTCAGTTATTTACCTTTTACCTAGAAGAAAACAGCAATAAACTGGTTTCTGCAAAACGTACTACACCTTCTTCAGCGAGAGAATTAAAAAATAAAAAGAGGGGAAGCTTTCTACTATAAATGATATCATTTCCGACCGCGATTCGCTGGTGTAAGCGGAAAAACGAGAGAGGATTTGGTAATTACGCACGCAAGTGGGAAAATAGGTAGAGTTCCATCTTGCCGAAACGACATGGTACTTTAATTTCCGACTGCACATTGCTATACAAAAAATCCCACTTTTTATGTATTTTACCTAAACTTAAATTTGGACCCATTTCGGAGACATTTTGTATAGCATTGCAGTGAAAATCGGGAAGTACTTCAACGTTTATTTAATTTTTTATTTTATTTATTTATTTGTTTGTGACAAAAGTTTTTTATTGGTGATTCGATAGGATTTTCATTCAGTTTTTGAAACGAAATTTCCCGATTTTTCCAGGTTTTCCGGAACTATCTTGATAAATTCCAGAATAAGTTGCTACAGTGTATTGCAAATAATTTAGAAATCACAATTAACCCTTCGTTGTGTACTAATGTCAAATCATGTTTGGAGGTTTGCAAATTTAGGACAGATTGATAATTATTTATATACGTAAACCTCTGATAATTTTCCAGATGACTTTTAAATATTTTGCAGGTTTTGAGCCAAAATTTGAAATGTTCCCTGACTTTTCGGAATTTTTTTTTTCTGTCCAAATTAAACTCCCTGACTGTTAGTGGCGTATCCAAGGGCTGGGGGAGGTAATCGTCCCTCCCCCTTTAAAGTATTTAAACCCGCCATTAAACCAATGTTTAACCTGTTCGCTCTCTTCGCTGAGTCCCGGTGGAACGTTCAAAGAACCATTCTGGGAAGCAGCATCAATCAAAGAAGGAGAGTCGTTTCTGTTTCGTCTTTCTAATGATGACAACGGAAACTTTAATCCTTTGAAGCGCAATCATTTTCACATCAATGTAGAAGACCAACTGGATAGACTGCCCAACGCTAAAAAACTGCAGCCGTAGCCATCGATCCATTTAACTACCAACAACTGAGCAGCCGCGCAGCCAGCTGCGTCAGGGAACTTCTTTAGCTCTGTAGCGCCAGATGGGCTATTTGACCGACCGCACGCTGTAGGTAGTTAAATGGATCAATGGCAACGGCTGCACTTTTTTAAAGTTGGGACCATTTAACCAGATTTTTTTGCGATAACGGTGAAAGCTCTAAAATGAGGTGATTTCACGGCGCAGCCACCGTGGGTCAAAGGGTTAGACGTGGGTTCAATATTAAAAATGAACACGTAAAAAAAGAGAGGGACAGAGAGTGACCCATCTCTGATAATATAGTTCGTCCTACTTATCGCCCCTCCCTTGGAATTTTTGCGTCCGCCAGTGCTGACTGCACCAGATTTGCCACATTTCCCCTAACGGGTGGCAACCCTGTGAAGACATATTTGGTGTACCGGAAAGTAATGTTGTTTCTAAAATACAATTCAAACAAATAAATTTTTGTCAAGTTTTCAATCAATTACTAATAAGCTGTGCCTAAATATAGCATTCATATATGTCACATTTTAAAGCAAGAATTTTATGGATTACATATTTTTTTTTCTCTTTCATGAAAGATTGCCAACCTCCCTTTCTCTCCTTGGAGGTCCAATTTCAAAACGTCCAGAAATTCATTTTTAGGTGTTCGCGAGTGTTGCATCTACAGCAAAAATTGTATGGTTATCCCTTTTTCCCCTGTAGATGACGTGGGATATGTTTAAAAAAAAAAAAAAAAAAATGGGGCTCCCTAACACCCATAGGTTACGATTAGAAAATGCTGTCCAGTCTAGTAAATATGTAAAACAGGAAAAAAAAAATCACAGATGTGCCAAAATTTCGTATTATTAATTTCAGCAGTTTTGGAATATTTAAGTGAAGAGTCTACACTAGATCGCTTTCAACACTTACGACGACGTGCAGTGTGCGTTCAATAACATCGCTGCCGGCAGGTGTCAGGGCAACCACTTTGATGGGGAAGTCTCCTGTTTTCAAGGGTATCACTGGGAAAGCCACGTTCGCTGCGGACTGCCCCTCCACAACCAATCGCTTTCTCTCACTCTTTTCGCCAGCTTGTGTTCCCGAACAGAGGTCCTTTTCTCCGTACATGTACACGATCGCCTGAAATCACAAGAGAGATAAATCGTGCCAAGCACATCTATTATAAGACACATTCACGAACACAAACTTTTTTTTTTTTCGCCAGATTTAGCAACGTGTCGTCGTTTCACTGAACGACATGACCACACGTCCCCAATTTTCGGAAACAGTCCCCAAAATGTAAAAAAAAGTAATTGGGGACAGTTTTTAATCATTACATTGTTTTTTAATTAGATTACTGTTAATTATTTCATTAATTACAGAATGTCCCCAATTTTGTTTCATAACTGGTTACATGTCCTCGATTCTACGTTCAAAAATCTGGTCACCTTAGGATAACATCAAAAAAGCTGTGTATCACTATTAGTGTAATTTTGCGAGAACCTGTAAAATAACTTTATTTCCATTTATATATATATATATATATATAAATGGAAAGTAAACTGTTATAGAAGTAAGTCTCTTATATTGCGCTTGAAATGGATGAAAGGCTCCAAACTGCCACTGACCGTGATGTATTGGAATTCTTTTGAATTCTCTTGCAGAAGAACTATAAATGCTACGTAAACTATTTTCAATGAAGATTATTCTTTAGTCATCTTTAATAATATAAATCAATTTTATTTTGTCTGAAATAGAAGAATATCTCCAAAATCTGCTTTAAACAATGAATGCCCAATGCCCATAAAGCATAATGTTTTAGAATTCTATCCCCAATACTTTAGGAGATTTGCCTGCGTACCATTTATGTGCTCATAAGAGTTTAAGAGTTCCGTCATTTTGTCATTGGATATATCATCAGAACTTGACCAAATTAATATGGAACAAATCTTAAGGTACCCCCTTTCCAATAAAAAAAAGCATCGAAATCGGTCCGCGTGGTAAAAAATTATCGTTGAACATACACTTTTTAAACAGTTTCTGACGATTAAGAGATTTCTCGTTTTTTTAAGTACGTTAAAAAGAACGGAAGGTGAGAAAAGAGTACAGTTTACTGCATTCAATCTATAAAAAAATTAACTAAGGAATTATAATCGCACCAATTTTCAAAATTAGTTACGAAGTTAAGTTCACCAAGTGCCGAAATAAGAGGAAACAGTATGAGCACTCTGCAAAAACAATGTTTAAAAAAAGAAACGAAAAAACATTATTAGCAGCAACAACATGGCACAGTTTGAGAATAAAATGCTCTAACAATCATGCAAACATTTCAGCTGATATTATGGTCTCACATGAACCAGAATTCTTGTTCCAGTTCTGCAATCGTTTGTGAATTATACCTATCACCAAATCACGTAAATAAGGAGGCCAATTCATGCAATATTCCAAGCGTTTTCCTACTTTTAACATATTTTATTGGGTGATGTGACTTTACCATTTGACATGTTGATTGGCGCTGTATAACCTGTATGTATCACTCGCAGATCTGCCATCTGTTGGTGGAGTTCGAAACTAATTTTTTAAAAATGGCGGGATAGAAATCCCTGGTTTTTAATTGCATCAAGAGGTATACTTGTATCGCCTTCCTTTCAGTTTAATTCATTTTATAAATGAGTTAGTCATTTGTTGGGCACTGTATGTGCGCTTATAAAGGGACATTTACGCAGATCGTACCCAAAGAATAAGGCAAACATAATTTTATGCGGAGAACAAAAATGTCATTTTTAAAACAATACAAGGTACATGAAACATGAAAACTTAAAGAAGAAAATTAATGTTACCGAATGATTTAGATGTTACTAAGACATGCAGATATACATAATTCTTTCTGACTCTGACAGTACTGCTCAATAATATAGACACCCTATTCATGGCCGAACAGCAAACTATCTCAAATCAGTTTTGTTTGTTATTTGTTACTAAATATCCATGAGTTTTGATTTTAACGTCCAAAGATTAGTAGTTAAGAATATTTTTCATGAAACCGTGTATTTTTAGTTCTAATTTATGGCCAATTCTTCAAAATTGCATAACACTGTTTTTTTTTTTTTTTTTAAATCATCCGCGAGCGATAAACATTGCCTTTAAAAAAATATATTTTTGATAAGCAAGGAAAAGTGCATTCATTTCTATGGTTTTCAACCAGCTGTGTCAACCTGTCGTAAACAGATAATGCTTGTCGGAAAATTTATATGTAAATCAACGCAATTTCCTCGACAAGAAAAGCACGCACTAATTTATCATAAATAAATAAACCAGTGTGGTTGAAACAGTTCTTTTGTTGTTATGTTAGTGTTTTTTTTAAATGAACTGGATATTACGCATAAGTATAAATAGTTAAGTCATGTACAGGTTGATTCAAAAATAATGTAACCAATTTCATAGCATCATAAATTTTTATTGAATTAAGTTACTTTACTTGAAATTATCAATGTGGTTTCCTTTATCATAGTACACTTTACGTAAACGTTCAGATCAAGCCAAAAGAGCTTTTCCGATCATTTTTGGGGGGTATTTTTCCAACTTCTTTTTTGTTTGTTTTTTTTAAGCCCTTGCAGTGCTCTTACCTTACATCTATTTAACTGTATTTTTAAGTATCCCAATAAAACATAATCGTCAGGAGCACAGTCAAGGGATGATGTTACCCATTTTGCAGTAGGCAGAAAAATATTTTTTTTTTTCAACCGTTTTATAGTTGATTTTTCAGTGTGACAGTGAGGAATCTTCGTGAACAAACAAAGTTTCTTTGGGGGTAGAGACGTTTACTTTCTTTGATCACGTTTCAAAACTTTATTCTGATAGCATTTAGCATCAATTTCGGCCTTTTGTTCAACAAAAAATGGTTTTGTTAAGCCTTGAGAGGACATTCCCATCCATGCCATAACACTTGACGGCCAACTTGAATGCTGCGTCTTTGCGACGCTGTTCGAACGAAATATATATCTTCGTTTTGCCGATTGTGGATGACAGATGAAACAATAATGCTGAAGCAGAATGACTTTCCCCTTTGCCAGAAGAGGGCGCCTTTGAACTCTAATCTTTTTTTGCTTTTCAGATGCAGCGAAGGCTTCGATGAAAACTGACGTGAAAAGGGGTTTGCCCTCTCTGATAACAAAATCTAAATGTCCCTTGTAAAATGTTGTGTGGTGTAAGATGTGTTTATTTAATCCAGAAATAAATTGTATTCGTCCTTTAGACACTCACTTGATTCACTGAGACAGCAGCAGGAAACAGGAAATCAAAAAGAAAAGCTACCAGGGCAGGTAGGCTAGATCTTTTTATGAACTGTATTCTCCTATCTATATCAGAACTGAAATTCGAAGAAATACAGTATAGCAATTTGTTTCATTTGGTGCCGAAAACCCTCGATTTTTCCTGCTGATTGTTTGTAATTGTTAAGTGAAAAGAAAATGACGTCAGAGTAAGTGACGAATAAATTGAAAACACAAAGAGGTGGCTTGAGAACAAGCTTCACGAAACTGACTCCTAAAAGCGACGAAGCCTTGGCAAAATTAGATGAGGAATATTTAGAAATTGCTCTCGCCTCAGTTGTCAGAAAAGGAAAAACAAATAATTGAGCTCGATAAGTTAATCATAGACGAAATCGAAGACTGTAAACAAATCCAGCGAAGTTGAATCAGCTCAAGAATATCGAGATAAAATCATCATGTATAAAATTAAAATTGAAAAGGTTCTAAAAAAATGCATGAATCAAGAAACAAAAAATGCTAGCGCCGATATTTCAGATACAATTACTAACGACCCATCTCAAAATTCAAATGTTCCAATTAAGATTAAATTACCCAAAATTAGCATCGAAAAGTTTGACGGCAATCCTGAGAATTTCCAAGAATTTTGGTCTCAGTTCAAAACGCGATACACGAAAATCAAAATCTCAATAAATAGACAAATTTCAATTTACGTACTTAAAAGCTTATTAAAATCAAAGCTCAAATCGCGATACAGGGATTATCGTTGTCAGACAAAAATTATGATATTGCTGTTAAAATCCTTGAAGACCGATATGGCAAAAAGGAAATTTTGATTAGGTCTCACATAAATAATTTATTAAATTTGTCACCTATTCGTAATGCATCAAATATAAAAGACCTGCGCGAATTGTACGATACATGTGAAATTCAAATACGTAGTTTAGAATCGCTTGGTATTGAGCTAGACAGTTATGGTAATTTACTTTTTCCTATCATAACTAAATTAATTCCCGATAGCTTAATTTTGAACTACAACCGCGAATATAAAAACGAAACAGACTCTTGGAATGTAACGCAATTGTTAGAATATTTGAAAACCGAAATCGAAATTAGAGAACGTACATTTTTCGTTTCAGAAGAAGGAGTCTGATTACTTTCAGCATAATTCTAAAAAATAGAAATGAAAGGGATTTAACTAGATTGGGCAGGACAAAATATTTTTCGAAACCAAAATACGCCAAGAATCCGAGTGCTGCTGCCTTTAATGTAGTTAGTAATGAAAATAAGTGTATATTCTGTAGCGATGATCGTCATGAAAGTAATGAATGTAAATTAAGTATTTCTGATAAAAAACAAAGTCTATTACGTCAAGGAAGGTGCTTTAATTGTTTACAAAAATTTCACGTTGTAAATCGATGTTTTAAGAAACCCGCATGTAATTTCTGTTCCCAAAAACATAATCAAAATATTTGCAAAAAAACGTTTGGAACCAAAAGCAGAAGTTCCCCAGAGTGAAACGATCGTCTCCTCCGTTACGGGAGATAGAAATTCGAACACAGATATTTTACTTCAAACTGCAACAGTATTTGTAGAAAAATAAGGTTAAACCAGCCGAAATACGGTTATTATTAGATTTGGGGAGTCAAAGATCATTTATTGAATCGGAACTCGTTATGAATTAAAATTAAAAATAATAGGAAAAGAAACTATATAAAATATACCTTTGGTTCGAAAGAACCCCAGAAAGAAATTATAAATCGCGTTCTAGTAAATTTGAGAAACGTTCGTGATCCCACGAAAAAGATACAATTAGAAGCTTTAGCTACTGACAAGATAAGCAGTGCAGTAATTTATCGGCCAGAGCGAGAAATAAAAGAACATTGTGGCATAAACAAATTTTCACTGGCAGATGAATCATCGGATCAGCTGTTTCGAAGTGGAAATGAGCATTCCCAACTCCTTGATTTATCCCCAGTCAGAATTCTGATAGGCGCCGAACATTATTGGAGTATCGTCTCCGGTGAAATACGCAGGATACCGAATTCTTCTGTTGTTGCAATGGATAGTCTTTTCGGATGGGTTTTGAGCGGTTCTTGTGATTTAGAAAATAAAATTGACACTGAGAGGAGCGCGAAAATAATGAAGGTAGTTGTAGATTCTTCGCGAGAAGAAAATCCGATCTGATTTTACAAAATTTTTGGAATTGGATATATGGGCTTGATAAAGCTTGAAACAAAAAGGGATTTATCCAATAATGACGGAGAAGTTGTTTTAAAGGATTTTGAGAAAAATATAAAATTTCAGAACAACAGATACAAGGTTAAACTACCGTGGAATGAGAATGCGGATAAATTAGAAAATAATTATGAAATCGCAAAATGTCGCTTAGGAAAACTGGTTAAGAGATTTGATAGAGATAAGGAATTTTACCAGCGGTATAGGGATGTATTATCGAAACAGATTTGCGAGGGTATAATCGAACCTGTAGAATTTAAAGAAAAGGAGAAAATGAATATCGATAGAGAATATTATATGCCTCATCAGGCCGTTATTCGTGATGATAAAATTACAACGAAGCTAAGAGTAGTTTTTGATGCCTCATCACACTCGCAAAATAAATTATCGTTAAATGATTGTTTACATTCCGGACCGAATTTGAATCCTGACTCACTAAAATTACTTATAGATTTTAGAAACAAAACCAATCGCGTTCTGCAGTTATATTGAGCAAGCGTTCTTGCATATTGTTAGATGAAAATGATAGAGATGCGGTTAGGTTTTTATGGCTTGAGAATGATTATGGAAGGAATGCGAGTTTGAAACCTACCATTTTTCGAATGACTCGTGTTTTATTTGGAGCTACTCCAAGTCCTTTTTTATTGGCTGCAACTCTCAAACATCACATAAGAAAGTACGAACATAAATATCCGTTAGCATATCGTATTTTAAATTCCCAATTATACGTTGACGATTTAATTTCTGGATTAGAAAATGAAAATCAGTGTTTTGAAATTTACCGACAAATAAAAGAAATTTTACACGAAGGTGGATTTAATATGCGTAAATGGAAAACAATTCGGAATGTCTTCAGATAAAGCTAGATCAGGCTGAAAACTGTAACGAATCTTTGAGGGAAAACTTCGAAAGTTTTAGGTTACCTCTGGAATTCAGACGATGATACGTTAAAATTAGCATGTGAATTTCTTAATTTAATCTTAATTTAATCAAAATTTAATCCGTTAACTAAACGATTACTTTTGAAAATTGCCTCAAAATTATACGACCCCATTGGCTTTATCACTCCCTTTACGCTGAGACCAAAAATTCTTCTTCAGGATATTTGGGATCAAAAATTTAAATGGGATGATCCTCTACCATTTGATATAATGAAAGAATGGAACAAATGGTTGTGATGAATTAGAAGATTTAAAGGAATTTGAAATACCCAGATTTTACCTCCAAGGACGCTAACGAAAATGAAGATTTTGAATTTCATTGTTTCGTCGACTCGAGCAAGCGAGCCTACGGTGCAGTCCTGTATATTCGGTATACAGATTATAACGGACAGTTTCGGACATCGTTAATTTGCTCCAAATCCAGAGTTGCACCACTTCAAAAATTAACTCTTCCAAGACTTGAATTGCTATCAGCTGTAGTTGGAAGTCGACTATATGAGTACGTAAGAAACAGCCTTTCAAATATAACAAATGCACGAATCAGATTTCTGGACAGATTCGATGATTGTGCTTCATTGGATTCGTGGAAATTCTAAGAAACTGAAAACGTTTGTCCAAAATCGTGTGAGTGAGATTCGTTCAAGGACTGATGCTTCATTTTGGTCGCACTGCCCTGGAGATCAAAATCCAGCTGATGTGCTGACTCGAGGCGAATCTTTACGAAATCTGCTTGATAAAGAACTGTGGTGGAAAGGACCAAAGTGGTTGAGAGAAAGTGAAGATTATTGGCCAAAAGAAAGCCAAGAAATTGCGGACATTGAAAATTATGACGAAGTGAATGAGTCAACCGTTTTCACTATGAATGTCCAGACCGAAAAAATTGTTGACATTGAAAAATTTGGGCACTTAACGAAACTCTTACGCACAACTGCCTGGGTAAAAAGATTTATCTTTAACCTTAAGAATAAAGAAAACAGAAGATCTGGAACTCTTAGTAGCGACGAGTTACAGTCAGCAGAAGAATACTGGATAAGGAAAACTCAGAAGAAAAACGAACTTCGGGGAAGAATTGGAAGCACTAAGGTGCGGGCGTGAAATATCTCCAAATTCCAAATTGAAAAATTTTTCTTTGTGTTAGATGAAAACAATATTATTCGCCTTCGAAGCCGACTTCAGTATGCTGACATTACTCATAACGAAGTGTACCCGATGTTGTTACCCGTCAGAAGTCTCCTTACCAATCTCGTGATTCGCCGCAGCCATTGCGGTTAGGGCATGCAGGAATTGCGGACACCTTAACAGACGTTAGAGAAAAATTTTGGATCCTAAAAGGACGACAGCGAATCAAGAGCATTGTGTTCAACTGCAATCTTTGCAAAAAATTTCGAGTTAAGCCTTTACCCAAGACGAAGCTCCTCTTCCCCAGATCGTATTAAGCAGACTCATCCATTTGAAGTAACGGGTATCGATTATGCTGGTCCCCTTTACGTAAAAAAGTACAGACGGAACAAAAAAGCCTACATTCTTCTTTTTACGTGTGCCGTCACCAGCAGAGCTGTCCATCTTGAGCTCACCGAATATCTGACAACCAAAACATTCTTACTCGCGTTTAGAAAATTTGTATCCAGAAGAGGACTATGCAGAAAAATATACTCGGACAACGCGAGTACATTCAAAAGAGCTAAAACCGAAATAAACTTGCTGTGGAAACTTTTGAAGGAAGAAGAAATCCAGAACTACTTTGCAAATAAAAACGTCGAGTGGAATTTTATCGTAGAGAGAGCAGCATGGTGGGGAGGATTTTGGAAAAGACTTATAAGATCCACAAAAAATTGCCTAAGAAGAATACTAGGAAAATCATCTTTGACGTTTCCAGAACTAGAGAATATAGTCATAGAAGTTGAGGCTATTATAAATTCCAGACCTTTGACATTTGTCTACAGTGAGTTCGAGGAACCTGAGCCACTCACTCCTGGACACTTCCTCATAGGTAGAAGACTTGTTACTCTCCCTCCACACTCATCGGTAGCGCCAACCTCCACCAAGTCTGATCTAAAGGGTAGGTGGAAACATAAAAGAGCCATTTTGGAAAGAATATGGAGAAAATGGCAATCATCGTATTTGTTAGAACTGAGATCTGCCCACCAGTCAATGCGGTCCAAATCAAATGTTGAACCGACGAAAAATTCGACTGTCTTAGTGTATGACGAAAAGCTTCCTCGACTTATGTGGAAGATGGGTATAGTCATCAGTGTTCATCCCGGACGTGATGGAAAGACTCGTGCATGCACTATCAAACTTCCCAATGGAACTATACTGAAACGACCAATTCAACTTTTGTATCCTGTTGAACTTAATGTAGATGGAAAAGGACCTAGTGACTGTTTGTCCAAAGTCCTTTGGGGCCGGAGGATGAAGCAGAATGACTTTCCCCTTTGCCAGAAGAGGGCGCCTTTGAACTCTAATCTTTTTTTTTGCTTTTCAGATGCAGCGAAGGCTTCGATAAAAACTGACGTGAAAAGGGGTTTGCCCTCTCTGATAACAAAATCTAAATGTCCCTTGTAAAATGTTGTGTAGTGTAAGATGTGTTTATTTAATCCAGAAATAAATTGTATTCGTCCTTTAGACACTCACTTGATTCACTGAGACAGCAGCAGGAAACAGGAAATCAAAAGAAAAGCTACCAGGGCAGGTAGGCTAGATCTTTTTTATGAACTGTATTCTCCTATCTATATCAGAACTGAAATTCGAAAGAAATACAGTATAGCAATTGTTTCAAATGCTTCATCGGAAGTTATCCATGTTTTGTATCTACCTTTGCGTGACGTTAAATACAGAGGCCAAGAACGTTTTCTTCGTTTTTCTACGGTCTTTGCTGACATCTGATGATAGACTGGTTTCATCACTTTTTTATATCCAATTTTCTTTATCTGACGACAAACTGTCGATTGCGATACCTGTAGTTTCTTTGCTAACGTTTTTTGAGGCAGAGTATTTCTACTGCGTTAAGTCTTTTCAGCTTCTTTTTTTTTAATCTTTTTCACCAAGGGCTTCCTTTCGTCCATATTTTTCCCCCGGAGCTTGTCAGCCAAATTTTATTTCTTTTCGAAGTTTAGATAGTAATCCATTAGAAAAGTATCTTTCTGATTTTTAAATGCTTTATTTGTAATAAAATTTGAGAAATCATCCTTCAAAAGCTTTAAAATTTCGTTTCGGGTTTGAGGATCTAATTTTGGAGTCATAATGTACTCCCACCAATAAAAAATAGTTCGATTGGTAATTTAAACGCTTCGTTTTTAAAATGAAACTGGTGGTAAAGCCATTAAAATTTACCGTAAACAGTTATATGCTTTTAAAATTGTTAACACTAATTTTGAATCAATCTGTATATGTTTATCATGTTCACACAAATACCGTGAATTCATGTGGGCATATAACAGCCGCAAAGACACAATACTTCAAATAAACTGTAAATATATTTGTGAAGGTGCAAGTATAAACTAGTTAACTGCTCCCATCTCTTCGCACGGAGAAGATAGTTTTAAAAAAATTAAAAGAAACTTTACTAAAACATTATTTTAAAAAATCTGAAAGATTTAAAATGTTTAAATCAAATTTCGAATCGTTTTTGAAAAATCGTTAAACAAATAAATAAATGAGTAGTAAATTTTATTTCAAAATTTCTCGGTCAAAAAGAACAAAGCCTGCACTTTCTCAGAACAAAAACAGGATCGATCTCGGTGATGAGAAAGAGACACAGGGCAGTTCAAATATTCCATCTATGAAAACATGTCGAAATCTCGACTTCGAAGGTCCAGAACCATTTCGATATTCTAGAACATTCCCGAACATTTTAAAATATGCTATAGCATTCTTTAAGCCGAACTCGATTTCCTTCGGGCTCACCGATTTCACAAAGAAACATTCTACAATATTCTGTCTAGAATATTCCAGCCAATTTACTAAACAAAAGTGATTTAATAGGAAAATTTAATACCACATGCGAAATGGTCTGGATAATACTTTTACGGCATTTAACTTGCTACAGCAAGTATGTATTTAATTTCAATTTATAAAGTATGTGTATACTAGAAGTCGAAGCCCGTTGTGGAGGCAATTACAAAGGGCGCGAGAAAAAAACATTTGACGAAAATACGTCTCATTTGTCACGGAATGTATTTCATTTACGTTCCCCTAAAATAAATAACTTCATATTGAACTTTTATTATATACCCAAATCGAATTTCATGCTCTTCTGGAAACGCGCGGAAGCTTTTCGCATTCGAACGATTTCGTTTTGTGTAAACAAACCCTCTCATATCAATGCATCATGCAGACGGCGTGCTTAATGAAAAAAAAATGAACTATGCTAACTGGAAAAACTGTTTAAAACGAACTAAAATCCCAATTTTATCTTGAAAGTCTGATGACCGTAACTTCAAATATGAGGTCATTGTCATTTGCAGAGCTTAGTTTTGTCACGCAAATGATTCACTTTTTTTTTACTCTCGGAAGAAAAAAAAATGGAGCTAAAAATAGCAAAAAAAAAAATCGCTTAAAAATGAGCGAACGGGTGAATTATCAGATTTTTAAAGTAGCACAGATTGTTTTCTATATTTTATACATAATGAAAAATTTCAAGAGAATCGTACAAACGGTGTTGACGTTATTACGCTTTTTATGCTTTTTTATCGTTTTTATCACCTTATAGTATGTGGCGGTAAAAGTTTTATTTTGAAGGGTTGACCGGAATTGTTAGGGATAAAGTCAGCGATCAGCGATCATATATGAAAGGATTCGCCTGTTTGTGGATAGATTGTGCAACCAGTCACTGAATAACTTTCTTATTCCTTTCTCCAAGCGCTGTCGTAGTTTCGGAGCGTTGTCCACACACTCTTTCAGTGGATATTTACAACCATTTTTTTTTTTCCATTGGAAAGCCATTTTTGCTGTGCTTCATTATCTTTCTAATTTCCAATATTCATCTTAAAGGTTGCGATTTAATTTTTCATAGAGTATGATTAAGTCTCTCTACTTCACACGTGATTTATTTCTATGGTTTACGCTTAAAGGATTATGTCTCTCATTTTTCGAACAAAAAAAGAAAAAAAAAAGATTATGAGACTAGCAGGCTCATGGAATACGAAGCGAGTTGACTTGGTGAGCCAAATAACTTCAGCTACGTTATTTCAGAATATTTTCTGCTGTTTTATCTCTTTTATGGATTAACAGTGCCTGTGAATTAGACAGCAAATTGTATAGTAGGTGTTCCGACATCAGAGATGAAAGATAAGAATCATTCCACCTTTTAAAATGCGTTTAATTTTGACTGTCTCTAAATTTACTTTGACGAGATTTTGTGCTACACCCCAACGGCACATGTATTTATGTGATCACAAATAATTCATTTTGACCAACCACGCGTTCATTTTGACCAACCGCGCGTTCATTTTGACTAGTTTTTCCATGATGTCTGTACGTCCGTATGTTCATAAATCGCATATCTCAAAATCTATTAGCCGTAGAATGTTGACATTTTATATTTAGGATCGTTGTAATAGTTGGGCGCCTCCCTTTTTGGTTCCAATCAACGGCATAATTTATTTACAGGGCCACCCAAAAGAATTTCTGTACATAAAGGTCTATGGACATCTTCGATATATTATCTCTATACACAGTGAGTGTTTGGGCCTAGCCGTAGAATCTTGAAATGTTATATTTAGGATCGTCGTAACATCTAGTTGTGCATCCCCTTTTTGATTGCAATTGACTGGGTTATTTATTTACAAGTGTTACCCAAAAGATTTTCAATGCATCGAGGTCTGTAGATACCTTCAATTCATGAAAAGTCGGCGGTCAATTAGGATTTGGATTATTCCCAAAATCTCGCAAAATCTTGCCATGCATAACAGCTTTTGGCCCTATTGCAAATTAAGCGCCAAAATAAGTCTCTAAAACTGAACCAGTCTTGGCGATATCTCTTATATTTGGCGAGAAATCGCTTGATATTCAATTTCAAATTAAATAGATTTAGATGAAGTGCATGGAAAATATTTAGAATTTAATAGACGTACAAGGGAGTCATGTGGTGCCCACGTCAGTTTTTTATATATTTATTTATTTATTTATTGGATATTTAAATTTCTGGGGGGTTTTAGTTTTAATTAAACTTTATTAATTTTAATTAATAAAAATACCTAAAATATATCATACTGGGAAGGAAAAACCATCCGGATAGACGGACTTGACTTGTCTAGTCATTTAGTAAACGTCATAGGTATAGAATGCAGGAGTTACAGTCTTCCTTCTTTTAATAGTGGCTTTTACAAGGCACTTCATTAATTCGAACATTTATGAAGAATTTTATGTATAAGTTAAATAAGCAAGTTTACTCACCCCTATCTTCTTATCACCGTAGTTAAAAACAGTAGCTTGAATCTCCACTTGTTCATTTCGCACAACGGAATATGGAAGATTAAGCTGCAAGAATATTTTCTTAAAAGATACTAATTTCTGAGGTTCTGCAACACAAATTCCAAATAAAGGAGACACCGAGACAGCTTGTATGACCCATGTTGTGATACTGTGCGGTAAACTGACGCCTAGTTCTTCTCTTTCATCAGGACTAAAAAGAGCAAAAGCAAGGAAAGGAAAATCACGTCAAAGACATTCGTTATAAAACACTTTCCAGCACAATTTTGCGTATGTACTACTGCGTTAGGACTCGTTAAAATGTTCGATCCCTTCGTCACAAAGACACGACGGGAGAGATTCCTTTTCTGTGCCATCGTCTATTTGTGACAAAAAGGAGCACAAATATGCTGAGCGAATAAGACACTAAAGTATTTCGTAAAATCATTACTCTTAGACAGTGGCGTAGCCAAGGGGGGATAGGGGGTCACAATTCCCCCTCCCCCCATGAGGAATTTTTTGCCACACAAAATCTATATTCTTCATTCCCTTATACGTATGTTGTGAGTTGCAGTAGTCGTACACCCCCCCCCCCCCGATGAAAAATTTCTGGCTACGCCACTGCTCTTAGAATCTAAATCTGCAGCAGTTCTGTTTACCCTTGTGAGAGAGCTATAAATTCTAGACGCTATTTCGACAGAGAACGTTCATTTATAAGCCTTCATAAGGTACATTAATTTTGTTATGTTCAAATACGATGAACATCTTTAAAATACACTTTAAACAATGATCTTCCATAAGCTGTAATGCATCGGATTTCTTTTGTGTGCTAGTGTACGAGAGCTATTATACACCGTTAATAGAAATAGTTCAACGTTTCACCGTTCAATGAAGCTAAATTAGATGCATCTTCTCTATGGTAAAACCTTTCACTACGATTTGGCTCCATTGATCAGTTTAAGCACCAAATAATGGTTCAACGTTTCTCTATAGAAAGGTTGCAGCTAATTCAAGACCAATTTATGGGGAAATATGAACAACTTTTTTTAACATTGTAGCTTCACTCTTTCAATAGGATACATGGAAATCCTAACTAATATTATAAATGAGAAAGTGAGTTTGTTTGTTTGTTTGTTTATGACGCTTTCACGCCTAAACCGCTGAATCGATTAGGATGCATTTATGTTTTGATATAGATGGGACCCTGGAGTTGGTTATAGGCTACTTAGAATTTTAGATTTTTACCCTCCGCTAAAGAGGGTAATAGTTTTGGGCAGACGAAAAAAGTCGTGGATGATAATTGATAGTAAATAAAATCTTACAGATCTCACGGAAATTTGAAACGCACCAAGATCCGACACATGATTGAATAATGGATACTTGAAAAATTTCAAAGTAACGTCAGATGAAACAAAAGGGGAAACTGTAAGATTTTGTCAGAGCGTCTGCGACTGGCTGTCAAGTTCCCGAGGTTCCGATTTCATTTTTCAGAACTTGGATTTGTTTCCAGAGTCGCGTTCAAACTTTTGTCCCTCCTCGGAGCAAGTGGTGGTGTTCTGTCGTGGCATTTCTAAAATTTTCATTTTTGCGGGATCAGTGTGAAATAGCTCGTAGGCTTGGTATTTCACGCTCTACTTTCAGTATTACATCGTTAAATATCAGAAGAATATACCCGGGACTGTTGTTCAAGGCCGCGCTGGCCGTCCTCGCCAGTTGTCTAATCCGGAAGAAAGTCATCGTGAAACTAACCGTCTATTTATGCAAGGAAAAAGGGAAGAGCCAGATTGTCGTGCTCAAGAAGCGGAATCCAAATCCAGAAGACAAGACAGAAAACGTTTACGACTCTGTCTAGATATACCATCGAAAAGACCAAGAACAGATACTGATCTAAATGTAAGGTGTGAAGAACTAGAATTTCGTAAATTCGCTGAGAAATTTTTCGAAGCTGTTGCTGATGGTCCAATCCACCAATGCTATTGTTGTGATCGACTGTGGTTCAAAAAGTCAATAAGAACCCATTCCAAAACAACTTTACTGTCCAAAGGAGCGACAACGGACTTTATAAAACTAGTCTTTTACAAAGATATCGATGATATTGGCAAATTTTGCAAAACATGTTACGATTGTTTGATTAAATTGACAATACCAGAATTAGCTATAAGCAATGGCTTCGAATTCCCCGAAATACCGGATTGTTTAAAATACTTGACACCACTGGAAGAACGGTTGGTTTCTCCCCGTTTGATTTACATGCAAATACATCCTGTACATGGGTGCCAATACAAATTAAAAGGTTCTGTCAAAAAACCTCTTTAGCGGAGGGAAAACTAATTTCAGCTGAAGGCTGAATATTATAATTAAATTTAGAGGTAGTCAAAATCGGTTTTGTCGTTGTCATTAAAAGAGCTCTCCATACATTTTTAATTAATTTTTTAATTATTAATTAAAAACCGTTTTTTACGTTGCCATGCTTGGCGAGTTTCGCCCGTATCAATCAAATGATTCATGTTTTGAGCTAACAAGAATGCCATTGCTTCAATAAAGAAGCAAGTGCATGCATCTGAAAAACATTAAATTCCACGGAAATTATGCCAGTTTTATGCCAAATCTATCTATCAATAATAATAAAAATGAATGTTCTCCAGACAAATCTACAGAAGGCAGAGCTTTGAAAATTTGAGCATAGAAGCCCATGACTGTGCACCTCAGGCTCAGAATGTTGAAATTTTAAATACTTTTCTAATTATTAATTAAAAACCGTTTTATCGCCCGCACAAAATGATTTATGCTTTTGAAATAAAGCTGAAATTCTATTTTCAGATAAACATGCATTTGAAAAACATGAAATGGTATGGAAATTATGTTGATTTTACGCCAAATTAAAAAGCATTAGAAAGAAAAGTCCAAATGTGTTTCTTAAACTTCATAAATTTCCAAATCCTACCAATAATATAAAAACTCGGCTGTTCGAGCCTCGTCAGGGGGAGATCCCCCTGAACCCCCTAATTTTTTAGTTTTATTATTGCCATATTAAAACTATATTAATTAACTTGGCATTTTATCGCTCATCTTTCGCGTATTTCGCCTGGTAACCCTATGTTGAAATTTTTATGAGTGTAACCTATTTATAGAAAAATACATGTGGTGCATATTCTACAGCTTACGAAATATTGTAACAATAGATTAAAGCTGTTGTGAACTAATAATATTTGAATATATGTAAAAAATACATGTGGAGCATATTCTACAGCTTACGAAATAGTGTAACAATATCGAGACTAAAGATTGCTTTAATCTCGATATTAAAGCTGTTGTGAACTAATAGTATTTAAATACATGTAAAATTAGTCGCTTTTTATGTCGCTTTATTATGTCGCATTTTTGGGACACATTTTTCAATAAGGGTATTGAGAGATAAAATGACATAGTCATTAAAAAATGTGTACGTTTGTGTGTTTAGATGTTTTTGACTGAATCACACACAAATTGCTGAACGGATTTGGAAAAATTCGTAATGAAGATAGCTTATGCCCTGGATTAACATACAGGCAACCTTTCAAGCATATAGCATAAATAATTCTTTTACAAAAACATTCAAAATAATTCTAATGTATTGCGCTCTATGGAAATTTTATAGCTACTAAACCGATTCTAAAACTTAGTTACACTATTCCTGAGTATTATTGTTTGTTTGTTTGTGGATTAAGACCGATTGACTGCACTAGGGTCCTAGGCCTATATGGGTTATTCCTCTGTGGGGAACTTTCTAAGGGATCCTAGCCCGTATTTACGCGAGGTTTTGGAGAAAACCGCGAAAAACTGCGAGCGGCTAGGTCGACAGGCTCGACCAGGGGTTGAACCTGGCACTTCCAGCCTTCCAGTTTTGAGAGTAGAACTTCTTAGACACTGGTGGGACCCTGAGTGTTATAGGCTACCTTTTATGCATATATCACAAATAGTTCTTTTACAGGGATACTCATAAGAATTACATTACACTCTATGTGTATCTCTGTAAGTACTGAACCGATTCCAAAACTTTTTTCACTGTTAGTAAGCTACACTATTCTTGAGTATTATAGGCTAAAATTCATACATGTAGTGCAAATAGTTCCTTTACAGGAACACTCAAAATAATTCTAATACATTACGCTCTCTGGGTATCTCTGTAACTATAGAACCGATTCTAAAACTTTTTCGCTGAGAAAAAGCTGCACTATTCCTGATTAACGTAGGCTAAAATTCATGCTATAGCATAAATATTTCTTTCACAAGAACAACAAAAACAGTTAGCAAATACTGTCGTAAATGTATTCGCCAAATGCCTGAAAAAAAATCTAAATTTAGTAACTCTGCTTACTCTCTTATTTTAAATGAAGTATACTACCACGCATTATACTTCATATAAAATAAGTAAAAAGCAAATAATATTTAAAGGCAGTTTCTTTTGTCGCAAACATATCTGTTATTCACACATGCTTCATTTCTTTAGGGTCCTAACTCTAAGCCGACGCGGACGAAATCGCGGGTAGCAGCTAGTAAAATATATAAATTTCTTAGCAACAGAAACATTTATGGTGATATTAACAGGAACAAACCGACAAACTTAAATCATTAGCTCTCTTTTCAACTTTGTTACAAAGCGTCGAAACTACAATAACAAAAGAAAAAACTTTCGATTGTTATTTTCTTTTTAAAAATAGTTTTAAAATAATGCACTAAGAAAACGGCAATTTGATTATGTAAAAAACTTCTTCGAACACTTGTACCAGTATAGTTTTTTAAGAGTGGGCGAAGGGACTTCCAATTTTCTTTTTAAAATTTTTCCATCATGCTGCAATAGATGATATTTATCTAAAAGAAACCATGCCTGTTAACATAACACAACAGTTTGTTTTACCACACTGACGCCATTCCATGCACATGATGACTGAAAAAAAAAGAAAGAAAGAAAGAAAGAAACAAGACCTGACACACTTAAAGCTGACATTGGAATGGTATGTTCAAATCTGTCATTTTCATTAAAAAAAAGTAGGTTTAGTAGGAGACGGAATATCATGGTTCAGGACTTCCGATTGGATCCTGTCACACATTCTTGTCAAATTGAAAAAATACCCACAAAACACCTGAAAGTTCAGTCAGACAACGTTTTCAGTTTCAGCTTTTTTCTGATTCTCCCAACCTCTTTTTTTTAGTCGTTATGTTTGATCGATTTCATAATAATGAAGTAGCTTTATAGAATTTAACTAAATTTAAAAAACTTCGACTTGTCGATGCACGCTGTTTTATGTTATTTTCTGTCTCAATCCTATGAAGGCAAAATGAATAAGGTATCTCAAGCTGTTTGGCGTTATTACTATTTGAAGCTAAATGCGAAAATCATGAGATAAAATTCATTTAAAATGCTTAAATGCTAATTATTTAGCAAGGTAAAGGACTTCCGATTTTTACACAAAAAATCCCTCTCCATCGAAAGCCCGGGAAACTGGCCTGGTTTCCGTGATGGTAGATACAGCATTGATCAAAAGCTTTATCGTCAACAACAGCGACTGGATTGAGCGGATTTTTTATTTTAAAATAATCTTCAGAAAAATTCCAGTTGATGTATAATATTTGACTAATTACACCTGCTTCAGAATTTCTTTGTTAACATACCCTATAATGACGTCTTCGTAAATCCAAGTTTCCCTGAAATCTTTGCGAACAGTCAGCTGCTTCTCGAAATCGTCTTCAAATTCATCTTCAATGAATTCGGCTTGATCCAGGTTTTGTACACCTGCCCTTCCCTGTTGAATTCCAGGTCCTACAAGATAAATTTAGATTATTTCAAATTCACAGACAGGTGGATGAACGATCTAAAATTTAATAATTTCTTTCATTCTTTTCAGCCTACAATATTTCGACTTTTCAAAAGAATTCCCAAGGTGAAGAGTTTTTATGGTAAATGGAATGTGGCTATTCAGTAGCCGATCCACATGGAGATACGATGGGGCAATAGCTACCCCCCCCCCTTAAGCTTCTTAAACTCACTGTTGAACCCATATTTAACCTGCTCGCTCTCCTCATTGAAGAGATGCATCTGAAAAGACTCTCCTTCTTTGACTGCGGTTGCTTTCCAGAATGGTTCTTTGCCAGTGACGGCTCATGGGATACAGCAAGTACAGCCGGGCTGCTCTTGAAATTATCAGCACATACTTCAAAATAATTTATTCTACTAATTTTCTTAAATTCAGATTAGAATTATGGAATTCCTACCGTAAATTAAAAAAATCTCCAAAAAAAGCCAAACAAAAAAACCGTATTGTGGCCGGATCGCTCATTCAGCAAAAAAGCACTTTAATCTTCCCGCAATTCAATTGGGAAAACCTTTGGCTCAGCCCAAAGCGCTGATAAGAAAATTGGCAGCACCGTTGCCATGACAACGGTTACATAAGCATTTCCTCCGGCATAGGCTATAATGGGGGTACGCAACTAAGACTCAGCTGATGAAAGATTTTTAAACGACGGCTGCACTTGTGAATTCGACTGACTGATTGGCTCGAGAATTGAGGGAGGTGGTAGGAGAATAGTTCGGAAAACTCTCGACTTTATATTGTGAATTTATCAAGAAAGTAAGCCTGAATAGACGCTTATGAATGGACAATTACCCATCAAAGCAGTATTGTTTTTAAGTAAGCAAGAACTGGCATTTAGAGGACATGGCGAGCGAGAATATTCGTTAAATATGGGAAATTTTAAAGAGCTTTTAAAATTATTGATATCTCAATTAAAACAACGCCTTTTTATGGGGACATCACTGACCGATTCGCATGTTTAAAAGAAAGGAGGATTGATTTGACTTATAAAAAATAAGTAAGTTTTCTTTTCTTTTTTTTTTTTTCTTCTCAAGTTATCGTTACAAAAGAAAATTCTAAGGAAACTTCGAATCAGACACGGATTAATGCAATTTTGAGGATAAGAGCGGCTGGTTGAAATTTATGTTAATTTTATGGAAGTAAAATAGGATCTCTTACATTTTTTATGTAATTTCTTTTTCTTTTCCTCGGTGAGGGCTTAATCCGCCAGCTTTCGAATTCAGTAACAAAGATTTTACATTCCTGTCCGGAGGAGGGGGGGGGGGGGCTCATATGCTTCCAGCTGCACTAACACTTTTGACAACGGGCCGCCACTGTTCTTTGCATGCTCCGTCGAAACCCAGCAATATAGCAAGAGCAATACAAAGAACCATTCTGGGAAGCAACGTAAGAGAAGGCGATCTTCTCGGTTGCATCTGTTCAATGATGAGAACAAACTGATTAAACATGGGTTCAAGATTAAAAGCATGGATTCAACATTTAAAAAAAAAAAAAAATCTCCCCATCTCTGACAATATACTTTGTCATACATATAGCTTCTCCTTTGAAACTTTGCTGGATCTGCCATTGTGTCCATCTTTCTTATAACTTAGCCCTTTTTTGTGGGAACCGGGTGTGTGCATCTTTCCGTTGATTTCACTGTTCTTCTTTCAACGACTGTAGGAAGAACACATCAAGATCAATGCAAACTTTACCATCACATGGCTATCTTCATTCTAATGGTGAGGATTATCTGGTTATGCTTAGTTTGTGTAAGATAGGGATAAAGATATGTCACGAAGAATGCATCGATAATAATAATCAGAAGAAATCTGAAGTACGCATATATTAAATAAACACTAAAGTGCTATATATTAAGTGATATCGTAACAGTATGGTACAGTATCTATAACACTATATTTTAAATTTTATGTTTCTAGATAAAAGGAGTATACTATGATATTGCTTCGTGTGAAGAAATACAAATATGCGCCATATTAACTCACTCAATCTTAGATCCTTTAATCCATGCTCTAGTGCATAGGTACAGCATTCCATGAACGCCCTGGAACAACTAGGATATTCTCCTTTCAAAAATTTGACTACAATGTTCGTTCTCTCTTCACAGTTTCTTCCGTGTAGATCCTTTTGCAATCCCAAAGAGCAACAACGTCTATCAGGTCCAGAATACTTTTTCACTAAAAATTTTTTAAAAAGGTTAATTAAACAATAGGGCATGATTAAAGCATATAAAAGCAAAGCAAAGCTCATGTTTGACGTTCAAAAGGGCCATGCTAGAATAGTTAATTTTCAGCTATGAAATTTGTCTTTTGACATGCAACTAAATGAATTCCCGTTCTTCGTTTTTGCGGATGGCTATAATTTATTCTGAGCAACAAACGCTTCCTTGTCAAAGCTATGCCATCAGCCAACTCCTATGTTATAAGTGCACTGAAAGCCAAATTTCGTTAATGCCTTACCAAAATTCCCCACCCATGTTTGAGATATTAACTAATGAAAGATTGTTACTGTTTTTTAATCAACTGGAATCAGGCAGAAAATATCTTCCAGAATTGAATTGATAAAGTACAACCAATGTTAATTCTGAAAAACAATGCAGGTTAATTAAAATAACAACTTTTGTATTTGAAATAAAAAGTAAAAATAAAATTATAAGTAAAAAAATTATAAAATGCTTAAATTGTCATCTTAAAAAGTAATAAAACAATATACTGAGGGCCTCTAAAACCAATGTTCAGCCAAAAATTCGAAAAAATTTAAGAACAATAAAGGCTGTTTAACAACTTTAGAAGAGAACTTCGCGAAAAAAACACTCAAAAAAGAAACTGGGATTTAAAATATGAAATAATTGAAACTTAGTGAAAAAAACACACATACTTGTATACCTGTTCGGGTTTTTTTTTACAAATTTTAAGTAACATTAATCAAACATACTCGAATGAACTTAATTTTTGAAATTTTTGATGAAAGTTGGCTTCTTAAAGGTTCATAATATTTTCTTACTTTTAAAGGAGCCTATAAAAGAATTTCACCAATTTTTTTTTTAAAAAAAGCTTATTTGTAAGGTTTTATTTTAATGACTCTAAAACTTGATTGGCAAAACATCAAATATCTGAAGATCTTGATTATATTACAGGCCAATGGAAGGTCAGAAAAGCAACGAACAACGTGTTCGTTAAAGACACGATTGCTGTAATTTTTTAGTAAATTTGTGAAAAATGCCGTTATATCCTGCACGCCATTTGTTAGCATTTAGGTTCTGAGAATTTTGATTTAGCACACAGAATATCTTATGGAGTCAAATATTACTCATCACAAAGAAAATGGTAAGTAGTATTTATTAAAGCGTGAAAATTCTTTTACTTCATATTTGTTTGGTTTAATATGCCTACAATTATAAATCGCAAAGAAGGCTAAAGCCTTAGAGCATTTAAATATACGAGATTAAAAGTTACGCGATTAACATTTGTAACATTGTAAATATTCATAGTATTTTATGGAATTTAGATCCTGAGCTTAAAATTGATTTTTTAACTGTTTTAATGGATTATAAAGACAAATGTCATTGCAGTCTACCATGCCCATTTGATTCAATCGAAATACTCTTCACGAAAGGCAACATTTACAAATTGCAGAGTAAAAGCAGCTTGTACAGTTAATATGCGTAAAATGATCTTCCATTACCTATATCAATAGCAGCTTCCCTCTTCTTTCTCTTTATTTCTACGCATGAATGAGCTGTAATAAAATGAAACATACAGATATTATTTCCAAAATCTGAAGACCACGAAATATTTTTTTATGATAACACATTGAATAACAAGTACATTATATCATGAAATGAATCATACGTTTAAAAGTTCTACAATAAAATAACAAGAATTACATTCCACTATATCATAATTTTCATAAGTGCAAAGCAAACTCAAAAAGAGGGGTGTTAAACGAATATCATCGAATATAGCTAAAAATAATTTGAATTTAACGACTTAAAACAGACCCCATTATAATCGGTTAATCCATTTATACGCTGCAGGGAGTGCTACGGAGTCCTCATGCTCCGGGGTAATAACTAAACGAATGAACAGATTTTCCTCAGCCATGTCTCAGCATTGTTCGTTTAAACCATCTTTCTACTAGAACAAGAAAGAAAGAAAAAAATCCAACAGAAATCGGTACATTCGTTTGAAAGCTACGATGTCACAGACAGACAGATGGGTGTTACTGAAGGACATTCAGATATTGTAATCGAAGTTTACTATCAATCGAATCGTAATCAAACTAAATAAAGAAACTAAATTATAAGTACAGTGAATGTTAAAGTTTATAAAGCTTTTTTTTATGAGGGGGTTTCAATATTTAAGTGTCTTCGAATTTCCGAAACAACAGAATTATTCCATGGAAAATTGAAATATTACCAGGCGAATTTCAAGATATTTTTTAGTTGTTAACTGTTCCTAAATATTTAAAAATGGTGGTATATTTTTATGAACTAAAAGTTTTTGAAATTTCACTCTCTAACTTAATATAAAATACCTATAATATATATATATATACTGAGTAGATAACTGATGTGCAACAAAACATTATACAGAAACTTTTCGAGCTCTATGAGACCCACTTTTTGTCCATATAACTGGACAAACAGTGGAATTAACTAATGAATGTTTCTTTTTAAACTACGGTAGTAGACGTTGTGAATCTTGCTCATGCCATTTAATTACTTACATTCCGCAGACGTGAACACGTTTGTTCCAATGGCTATTCCAGCATTGCCAAGAACAGAATTCGCGGTTAAACCACCTCCAGGACCACATCCTAGATCATGGCTCGCGAGTCTGTCGAAGACCTGAAACAAAACGTTTAGCCATTACACACACAGTCATTTGTCTTTTATATGAATGCATAACTATAGGCTGTGTAAAGGACACTTTTCAAAACATACAGAATATTTCAGAAATCAAGCGAAATGCGTAAAACAAAAGATCTAATAATCGAACATTTAGTATGTGGATTGCAGACAAACATTCAACTAAATGCGGAGTTTCGAAAGACATCTATTTTATTTTTTTTCTAAGGGAGAGCATTTACCGATTAGTCATTCGTCACTACAAATAATCGAAGGTATTGGCCATTCTATTATGCGGGCACCCAATGGGCGGCCAACATTACCCCCTATGAAGGGACGGCCGAGTTAACACCCACTCCCAAAATTTAACCCGGACCCATGGCGTGATAGAATGGTTCTTTACCCACTACGTCACTAGGACGGCTCTAAACAGAAAATAGATAATTGATTAAAAAAAGACAAGAATCTCTTCGTATCCCTGGAATAAATTGTGAACATGAAAACTTTAACTCTCTGACACCATCATACTGCCTCTGGTTACCAGAGCTTTGCTAGTTAATATTGTATTACATGAATAAGAAATGTTGAGGTTGGGACAGAGCTACACTGTTTTCAGTTTATAAGAACACCACTCTTCTCCTACAACAACTAATGAGTCAACTTGAAAAACAGCCAATTTTCAAGCTGCCCTTGAAAAGTGGTCGATCATCTACAAAGGGTTTCAACATTGTAGGAGCGATTACCTAGATCAGTGTTTCCCAACCTTTTCCACGTGTGGACCGGCGACAATTTAAAAAATACAAAAAGATCCTTCATGGACTAGGCACTAGAGTCAACCAAAAAAAAGTAAAATAAATAAATACATAAATAGCTATCATGGCAAAATTGAATTTATAAAGGGTGGTTATACTTCAACTTCCCCAATAAACAAGGCTCTGCAGCTAAAACGGATTGTAACTGAATTTGGTATACAGGGTGTCCCAAAAACAATGATTTAGACTTCTATTCCTTAAATATTGTCATAGACTTATACAAAGTTGTATAAAAAAAGGTACAGGATTTCATTATGTTGATTCAGATGTTCAGGAGATTAAATCTTAATAAATGCAAAAATTAAACTTTTATAGGGTCCCCGAACAAAAAAAATTCAATTAGTAAAATATGCCCCATACATTAATTAGGTGATGCACAAAGTTTCATCCCTCCGTTATAAAAAGCCCCAGAAATATGTTTAAAAGCAGTTGATGAGGGACTATACAATGCACAACAATAGCACAAATTTGATGTATTTACACAATTATTGTTTTCTTTCGTTATTTGTGGACGACCCCTGAAATGTGATCATTTGACGTAATTTTTCCCTTCGAGAGCCATCGAAAAGTGCTTTAAGTCAGCATATATTTATTTTCATATCTCCGACACTTTTTACGGTAAAATGCTCAAATTTTGGGTCTCTTTATTAATGGATGAGACACAATTTACTAATAGGAAATATTTTTTGTACGGGAGCCACATAAAAATTGAAATTTTGTAGTTATTTATATTTAATCTCCTGAACATTTTAATCTATACAATAAAATTCTGTACCCTTTTCTGTTATTCTATACGTCTTTGATCCATTTTTAAGGAATAAAAGCCTGGGTCAGTGTTTTTGGAACAACCTGTATATAGACTATACATTGAGATGCACTCAAGGAATGCGAAAAGAAAAACTTTAGTTCAAAACATGTCCACTATGTAGCTCTTTGAATGAAAAAAACAGAAAATTTAACAATGGAAATGACAAAATCGAAGTATACAACCATTTTCAACCTTTTGCTCAATAGTTTTTAAGTATTTTTTAACTAATTTGCATAAGTCTTTGAGCTACCATCTACTGGCAAGAGCCCCTTAGTATTTTTTGAACTAAACTTTTAAAAAAAAATTCCATTTGTTTATCTCCTGTACAGTCAACACACCCAATTTGGTGGCAATATGCTCACCCGTTTCAGCTACAGAATTTTGATTATAGGGGAAGTTGGACTTACAACTATCCTGTATATTTAATATGCGTTCTGTCGCTTAAGCATTTAGGTTTATATTTGTGGAAACTAGTTTAGAGGCTTAAACAGTCTTAGAAAGGATATTAAAATATTTATTTCTTTATTTAATAATTTCAAGAACAGGCGGGAAAAGCCCTGAAACTGTAGCCGCTCTGCGAACCTGTGGTTGGAAACACCAGAGGTCCAAGCAGTCAAAGATGTGATCTGATCAGTCGGAGCCTGGTGGCAATTTTGGGCAGTGAGGGCAGGTTTTCTCACCCTCAGAAAATAAGAGACATTTTAGGGGCCCACTGGCAGGGCACGGGTCTTTCTATCACAATAATCGTAAATTCCCTTGAGTAAAGTTTAGTTTAGTTTGTGCGATTATGGCAACGCTACGCTAGGGCGATCTGCCAAGGATGGGTTGTGCCTTGGATCGGAGGACTTTCTAAGGGGTTCTAACGCGTATTCACGTTACATCTGGAGAAAACCTACCAAAACTCCAGACGGTTAGATCGACAGCCCCGCTATGGCATCCGAACATGGGACCTTCACACCTCGGCTTTCTACCATTTCCAGTGACATAACCACTGTGCTACGGTGAGGCTCCCTTGGGTAACAGTTTTATTTTTTAGTACCTTTTATAGTTTTTTAAGCTAATAAAACAGCAGTTAGTTTGGAGTAAATCAATAGTACAATAAAAACCATTAGATATAATTATTACTTTTCTTACCTTTGTCTTAGTCAAAAGATCTTGCTTAGATAGAGCGTGGACAGCTTCATCAACTCCGAGTAATCCTACAGACAACCCCTTAGGCCCTCGAATAATGATTTTTCCGTTACTTCCAGGCTCCTTTTCGTTGAATTCCGGAGTGATGGATACCTTGGAAAAAGTTAACGATAAAAAGCTGTAACATGAAACAGTCAAACAAGTTGCGCGTGTCTATGGGTAAATATTTTTTTTTTCTTTCCAGAAATTTTCAAATGGGCGAAATATTGCCCATGATCGAATTTTGAGAGAATTTTTGCAAAATGCAGGTGCAACAAAAAATAAGTATGTGGAATTCCGTTTTATTACTTTCTTAAAAAGTGAGTTTAGAAAGAAATTAAAAAAAAAAAAAAACAGAAAAGAAAAGAAATTTTTATAAATGCACAGGGTGCCTCAAAAGCACCGCTACAAACGTTTTGGTGAGATAGAGTGCATAAAAAGGATTCACAATTACACAGCAATGTGGAGTCAAAAACGTTGCTTTCATACACCGGTTAATAATCACTCAACAAAAGGTGAAGGGTTATTTAAATTTTCTACCATGCTTTTGTCAAAATTTAGTTACCTTTTTGTATAAAAATATTGAACTAAAATTGATCAGTGTAAATAGCATTTCATTTTTAATGTTGCAATTGTCGGGGGGAAAAATAGTTTTTATAAAATGATTTTTTACGTAACTTACGTAATTTTTTAATCGTAATTTTTTATAAAATTTGATACGGTAAGTTAACTAACATTTCAGCATATTTTGTGAAGTTATTATTAACCGGTGTATAAAGACAACGTTTTCGGCCCTACATGGTTATGTAATTTTGAATCCTTGTAATGCTCCGTACCCCTTCCCCAAACCGTACCTCACCCCTCCGTACCAAATTTTTCCCTCTATTTTCGGGAAGGCTTGTATGTCGATATAACTTTAGCGAAATATAGCGAATGGTGCAATAATAGTCAAAAATCTGGAGTGACTCCACTCGACTTTCCGAACACTTACGATTAAGATCATTACCAAGCATTTAAATAAATTTTAATCGATGAATAATTCAAACATATATACCAAATTGAAACTCAATCGAATGCACTGTTTAAACGCTTGCGCACTTTCAAGAATTTCTCCCCATATGCCATTATGCCATAATATAAAAGAAAGTTTTGTCGTAGCCCTGTAGGAGAACTATAAGTCCTATACACACCAAAATCAATACCGGTCTTAGGATGGTGGTTTATAACATGTATATCCAATTTGAGCTCAATCGAATGTATCGTTTAAACGCTAGCGCACTTTCAAGAATTTCCCCCGATAGGCCATAATGTAAAAGAAATCTTTGTCGTAGCCCTGTAGAAAAACTATAAGTCCTATACACACCAAAATCAATACCGGTCTTGCGACGGTGGTTTATAATATATATACCCAATTTGAGCTCAATAGAATTTACCGTTTAAACGCTAGCGCACTTTCAAGAAATTCCCCCCATAGGCCATAATGTAAAAGAAATCTTTGTCGTAGCCCTGTAGAAAAACTATAAGTCCTATGCACACTAAAATCAATACCGGTCTTGCAACGGTGGTTTATAACATATATACCCAATTTGAGCTCAATCGAATCTAACGTTTAAACGCTAGCGCACTTTCAAGAAATTCCCCCCATAGGCCATAATGTAAAAGAAATCTTTGTCGTAGCCCTGTAGAAAAACTATAAGTCCTATACACACCAAAATCAATGCCGGTCTTGCGACGGTGGTTTATGACATATATATCCAATTTGAGCTCAATCGAATGCTCCGTTCATGAGCTATCGTGTTCACTCACATACACACAAACACACACACACACACACACACACACACACACACACACACACACACACATACACACATACATACATACATCTCGTAAAAATAGCATAAATGGATTCAGAAGCCCTCAAAACGTGTAAAAACACCAAAATCTCGAAGTCGAATTTTTTCATGATTACAATACTTTCCTTACATGGTACATGTTCGGAAAGTAATAAAATGAATCATAGTGGATTTAAGTTCAAACGCCAAGAAAGAACACATTCTTGGAGGAAGTTTTTCAGGCGTTCTTGTAGTCAAAAAAAAAAAAAAAAATTAGTAAGTAAGTAAGTAAAATTAAAAGAGTTTTCTGTAGGCAGGACAAAAGAAGATTTTTCCCCTCTGCATTGCCCCTCTGCAAAAAATGCATTGTTCACATAATAGCCTTTAAAGGAACCTGATATGTAAAACACCACATGACTTGCCTGTTAAGTCTATTAAATTACATAAAATTTTTGAAGTACTTTTAATTTGAAATTACAATACGATATTTCAGTAATATTAAGGTTTGATGATTTCTTGCCAAATGTAAGATATCATCAAGCTGAGATTTGTTTTGGAAACGTAATTTTGGTTCCAGCTCCAAATTAAGTGGTATTTTGCAAAAAAATTGGCAACAGTTGACGAGGTTTTGAGCATGGGCTTAACAATAATAACAATATTACGATTGTAAAGTGCGCAAAATTTTTTTAATGTCAATAGCATGCGAACATATTCCAGTCTAAAGGAAGAAATTATTGAAAAGTTTAGAAATTATATGTTCAAATCTTATTAGTTTTCCTTCCTCCCTATTCCTCTCCCAGGGTTAGAAAATTAGGAATCGCCAAGGTCCGGTTGATTCCGGATTTTGGTCTTTGTGTTGCAACTTTCTATTTATTTAGCATTGTGAAGTACCTTAGCTCCAGGATTGCATATTCTTTCAACATCAATCTTAAGTGAATCTGCAATGAGTTCATCTCCGTGGTGCGCAAACACTACCACCCTGAAGCTCGGAACCATATCGTGGGAGATTTGGAACTCTACCCGCTGGTTTTTGAATTTGCCGGGAGGTAGCTTGTTCATGGCCAGTATTTTTCCTCGAGCTGTTATCTGGAAAGGAAAATAAAATTTGCAAGTGGTACAGAATTCAACACACCAATAGTCCACAAATAATAAAAGAAATTATTTTCCACGAGAAAAAAAATCTGCAAACACTTTCAAATTTTAAATGTGTACTGTTGTGTTATACAGGGTGTCCCAAAAAGGTGGTAATGGTCTCTAATTTTTTATTACACATAAGTGGGCAGTGGGCATTGAAAAACTGTTCAAAATAAGGTCGGAAATAAGACTTCGCTAAAGAAAAATTTCCTCTCTTTAATTTCGAGCATACGGCGCCTTGCAATCCAATGCAGATAAGATATTGCCCCAGTAGCTAGGAGAGTCATAAAAAAATCCGCAAAAAGGACGTCTTGTAGAGCAGGACAAGAATAGAGATGTCTATCGGTCATTGGTCTCCCAGAAGTGCACAAAATGCAATCTGGATTGCCAACAAGATTAAATCTGAAGAGGTGGGCCTGTAGGTAGTCATGTCCAGTTGCAAGTCTAAAACAAGCCACACCAATAGCTCGTGGCAAAGACGTACATATTCTTTTGTTCAGAAGAGTAGACCAAATCTTCCCAATAGACTAGTGTTTCTCAACCTGTGTGTCGCGGCACACTGATGTGCCGTGAGATATAGTCTAATGTGCCACCAGGGCTTTTGAAAAATCATTAAAACTGCGTGGTGTCATATCAGCGATATGACATTTTCTATTTATCATGTCCTGTCTTCACTTTCAGTAAGCTATACACCAAGAAGAGCGAAACTTTTATTTCATAGCATGGAAAACCGTTCTGCCAATTTTTGAAACAGCTGTTTGTAGCAAGACCCATGCAAAAACAAGCTTAGCCTTTTCATTGAATGTATTATCATTATTTTATTTATTTATTTATTTATTTATTTATTTGGTAAATAAACATTTTTTTAAGTTATTTGCATTTATCAAATTTTTGTATCACACAACCTTTGCAATTTTTATGTTCAGGCGAGCCGGAAATAATTCTGTAATAATTTTCAGTATGCCGTCAGACATTAAAGGTTGAGAAACACTGCAATAGACACTTCCCTGTAGTTGCAGAGTCTGGTTCGATATTTCCAAAAAGATGGGTGCTGAACTGGAGGGCGTTTTCCAAAATTCGAAACTTATGGGGGATAAGGGGCTGAAACATTCTTTTCACATATCCTGCGTGGTCTCGTAGAAGACTAGAGATATCCATAAAAATCTTGCTGTAAAATACAACACTCACGAATACCTAAAAGTCGATTTCAGAACATTTCGTATATAATCCCCCAAGGGGGAGGACGTGAAAAATTGGCGGAGAGTGGCCTTTTTCTTGAAAGAAAAAAAAAATATTATCCACAAAGTTCTCGCCTTCAAGTTAACAAATAGAAGTCCTGTACTTAGGCACAGCTTGTTTGTAATTCAATACATGCTGAAAATTTATATGTGTGAATTTTATGTAAAAAAATTTATATTATTTTTCAGTGCACCTAATATTATAACTGCATCATAATGCTTTGACCCAAATTGTTTTTCTTGTTTAATTGTGTTTAAAAGTGCATTATAATCCACATGCGTCAGCTTTAGTTTCATTTTCACTTATTTTATTTATTTATTTATTATTTTGGTTGCTTGTTTCATTATAAAGAGATATGTATCATAATCGATGCGTCGACCCCATTTGTTTTTATGGTTCTATTATGTTGAAAAGTATATCATAATCCATGTACATTTACTTAAAGAAATTCGTTCCCGCTAAGCTCTATTTTTGAGTGCAATAGTTATTTTGATTAAACTAGCAGTATGGGAAACCTTTGAAAAGCTGCGGGCCTAACTTTCCTGCAAAGTCGCGGGCCATATAACTGGTATTTATAAGGGATTTTGAATGGTTTATATGAGTTTTATACGAAGTTTTGATATCAAAAGCAGTGGGGGGCCACATCCGGCCAGCGGGCCGGAGGTTGCCCATATGTGAACTAGAGAAAGAAATTTTAATATTACTATTCTTTTCTTTTTTCATTAGTTGCATTTTTTCCGTTGTTCAGATCCTAAATCTGCCGAAATATAGCCAATTATGGCAACTATGACACATGAATTTATTTTGAAAATTGAAAAACACGATTTCTAAAAATTGTCGAAATACTTTAGAGATATTAAATTGCTAGAATTCTGGTGTTCTGGTGAAAATAATTATAGACAACATGAAAACATATTTTGAAAAAGCATCTCTCATGATTATTAAAAAAATACTAGTAATTCTGAAATATAAATAATTTTGTAAGTAAAACACAAGAGATTAAAGGAACAATGTTGGTTTTAAGAGATGTAAGAGTTCTGCCATCATCAGTAAGTAAAGTACTAATCACACAAAGCAAAAAAAATTTACATTCACTTGGGTTTGGTTTCAGATTCATGATGAGATAAGATTCCTTGAATCTTTTGATGCATATGTTAAGTTATTTTTTTCCTTAAGTGTGGGTGTATCTATAGAAGAATACTTTTTTTTTATAACAACTCTTACTCATTTAATATGACAGTCTTTTATTGTGTAAGAACATACATAATTTTTCAGCTTATCCTCAAAAAGAATATTTCAGAATAAAGAAAAAATTCCAAAATTATTTCGAGACTATAAAGTATTTCTTAAATAGTTAACATTAATCACGCGGGGTATTATTTTTTTTAGAAATAAACTTGAAATCACTGCTAACATTGAACAATGGATGGATCCGCCAACATCTCTTTTAAAAGTTATGAAATTACGTAAACTTTACACTAAGCATGTGCTTTAATGTCCTGTGAGTCCCCACCATAGTCGAGTGGATAAGATACAGAGCTTTGGAGATGGCTGAAGTGAGGGGATCCAGAGTTCTGGCCTATCACGCGGCTGCCGATCTAACGGTCTGGAGTTTTGGGAGATTTTCTCATGCATAACGTGAATACACTTTAGAATCCCTTAAAAAAGTCCTCCAACGAAGGTGTCCTCCCCCTTTCATAGGCAGATACCCCTTGTGTTGGTTGTTTGAATTTATCCAATACTTTAATGTCCTGTTATACTTAACATTAAGATTACCTGAATGAAACCGTTGTAAAAGATGAACATATTTAAATACAAGAAACTTGAAACTAAACCATAAAAGCGAGTAATAAATAACTAATATACCAAATAATAAATGTCTTGTATTCCTTCAGGATGAAAATGTATCTCTTTTCCATACATATCCCCAGGCTGAAAAATAAAAATGACAAAATGATTAGAATGATTATATGATCCTATATTGAAGCATTAAAAATTAAAAAAATGTCTTTAAAATGCAAATTGTCTATAAATATCAATGAATAGTGTGCACTTTAAAGAGAAATTTAACCCCTTAATCACGGAGTAAGCTTTCTCCCTCTATTTCTCGTGCCCGTCATATTTCCGGAAAGAAATACTCAAACATTATGCGCCAGAAAGATAACACTATTTTTATTCTGATGCACGGATTCTTTTTATATTTCGTTTTACACAACAGATGACAATACGAGACTATTTTTAACTTGACTAGGGGCCAAGACCCCTAGACTCGCTACGCTCGCTTTTCGTATGAGGCATTCCGCCCCTAATAAGGCTTATTCGTAAAAAAGACAGAATTTCAACAGACAAATCCCAAAGATTGGATCAGATAAAATGTTACTGAGCTACACGTCGCTTGGTTCTTGCATGTTCATTGGTACATAAAAATTTAAACTTCACACTACAGTAGACCACTCCCCCATATCACGGTAGATATTTTGTTATTAGGAATCCGTGTTGTACGGGTCCTGAGCTATACTCCACCTGGAGTGCGGACTCCGCGTATAATCGCTGGAAAAATTGTTTGCACTCCTCAGAAACACAATGATATTTAATGTTGCCATTCAAAAGTTATATGAATTAGGAGTTAAAGCGTAATAAAATCAGAAAATCTGTTTGAGCTGTATTTTTAATTATGTAAAACCTATTGGACACCTTGCGTATTTGCCACCCACGGCGATTTTTTATTATTTGGCGACTTGCGTATATGTATAGTTAATAATGAGTTCTAAGAAAACAGTACTTCACGTGTTTTCTTTGATAAAAACTACTGTACAGCTGGGATAGCTTACCGCCAACGGCGACTTTTCGTTATTTGGCGATTTACACATGCTCACGACCTATAATTACTGCTCATGCAAGGTTCCCGGAAAACCGTAATCCATATTTTCATATACATAATTCTTTGCAGATTGGCGTATTTAGCACCACGAATTATATCATCTCGCCGCGCTGGCAAATAGGCATAGTTAACGCCACCAAATATGTCTACTGGTAGGAAATACTCCAGCTGGACCGAACAGCCTTTAAAATAATCTGCACTTTAATTATTTTTCATTTTCAAGATACTGGGTTCCAGCATTCTAGAACTCGAAGCTTATTCACCCTGCTTGGAAAGATACTATTTTGCCAGATCATTCTTAATGCCAAGATGGCGCTTTTAAAATCAGTTACAATTAGTTATTCTGCTTTGGAAAAACGAATAGTCGCTAATTCTAAACTCCTGTTGTCTAAGCGAACTTACTATTTGAAAATTCTCAACTTTGTGTAATCCACTTTGAGTTATTTATTTCATATACTTTTTAATTTGGCGTAAAATGGGCGTAATCATGTTTGTAAATTTCACGGGATTCTACATACTTGGAAACGCTTTGTTGCAAAGGAATGAATGATTTTATGCAAAATCTGGCAACCATTCTGTTTATTTTTTTCAGTTTTTTATTAATATCTTCTAAAATAATTCGATTTTCGAAATTTAAGTCAGCTTAGCAGGTTCCTCGGAATTTTTCGAATCTGTGGGCATCTTAGTCGAAACTCAAATCCCCACGGTTTAGGAGGAGATAGGCCAACAAGCTTTGACAGCGCCAGCGGCCGTTACTTTTTTTTTTTAGAATAGAGAGATTCGGAGATATTTTATTTTTAAATAGATGATAGTATGATAAGACTCAAATACTTGTATTTGTGATACGCATTGTGCAATCTTAGCTCACTTTTTTTTACATGTGTCTAAAGAAAACTTTACAAATACTTATTTATTTTACGAAGTAAGTTTAATAAAATTCTCTTTTATAGTGTTTAAAACATATATTTTTAATGATACCCTGCTTACTGCAAAACACATATTCCGTCACAATAACTCTGAATCTTGGCTTTTCCTAGAGAAATTTGACATTTTCTTTTCGCGCTAAAAAAAAAAAAAAAAAAATGTCCAAAACCTTAAAATGAATACAAATATTATTGTACATTCACATATTTTTATACAATTTTCTGGAATTAAAAAAAATAGACCTTTTATGACCTGTTTCTTGAAAATACTACGACCGTTAAGGAGTTAAGGCTGTATCGTTTTTTATAAAGTTTTTCCCCATCGTTTATGTTTATCTCCTCTTGCATTTGAATCAATTTTTTTCTTTTCGACGTCCCTTAAATAGCTTTCGGCCGAATTTTAGCTGGATGGATAAGACACTCAACATTGGGAGATGGCTGAAGTGCGCAGGTCCAGGGTGCTGGCCTCTCGCGTAGCTGTCGCACTACGGTATAGAATTTTAGGCTATTTTCTCCCGAATTAATATGAGAATTACTTCAAAATCACTCCGCCCAAGACATCTCTTCGTTGGGGCAGATAGCCTTCATGTTACTTTTCCTTAACCAATAACAAACATTTAAAGAACTTTATCAATACATTCAACTGTATACTTATATCAATTACGAAATTCCTTACTTCTACATTAATTGATTTAAAATGGTTTTAATGTTTTACCGAAATTTAGTTCTCTAGTGCTTTTAAATCTGTACCTGTAGCCTTTGAGGACTGCTTCTAGCAATGGCTATATAAGCATCATTTTTGGACTGGTATGCATGTTGCTCAAAAATTCCCTTAGCTTGATTTCCTTCATACCTTCGGTCTTTAGTTTCGAGCTGAAATGAAAAGAAAATAAATATTTAAAAATATATATTTACGTTTGATGATAAACATGATTATTTAACAAAATATATCAAAGTAATTCCTGACCACCATTGTGAAAGATAAATTGTTTTTTCACAAACGCCCTTACCTACAATTGGTAACTACAAACTGTATTCAACGAATGAATTGTAAGCAAAACCTAGATAGGAAATATGACTAACATATAACACATTTTCAAAGTGATTATTACGTGAAGATAAAGTATGAACCATTTATTTTATCGGGAACAATGCATGTTCCCATAAAGTTCGTTCTATCGCCCCATAAAGCTTGCGAAATTCTCGTAGGGTGAATCCGGGCCAAAGTAAATCTTCTACTGGGCCTGCTTGTCCACTTTCATGGGTCATCCAAAGGAGTCAACGGATGCTCCCTTACTGGTTCCAGTACATAGATACGTCTTCTAATGGCCAAATCTAGCCAATGAGAAACGTCCTCATAACTTAAAAACCATGCCTGATTGAAAACTTTCACTCGTATATTAGTAGAAATTAGCATTTAAGTGCATTATAAAACACGCATTTAACTCTTTAACGCGCAGTGTTCCCGCTCTCGGAACACCAAACTTTGACGTTTTGACTGTTGCCAGTCACGAAGAATAGATTGGATTTCTATAAAAAATAGTTGCGGGTGACACAGCTCCACGAGAATCCTTTACTTTTTAAGCACGTCATTTCCCGTAAAAAAAATGGTCGCGATTATTTTTAACAGCACTGACATCTGCTGAAAAATGGAAGAATGCGAGAATAGCTGGATAGATTGCCCAATGCTGAAAAAAGGGCAGTCGTTGCCATCGCTCGACTCTTAACTACCAGCAAGATCGCGGACGATCGAAACGTTCATCGCGTGCCACAGATCTAGAGACCCTTTTTTGACGCTGTGCCGCACAGCCAGCTGTCGTCAAAAAAGGGCCAGTAGATCTGTGGCACGCGATGAACGTTTCGGTCGTCCGCCATCTTGCTTTTAGTTAAGTCGAGCGATGGCAACGGCTGCACTTTTTTCAGCATTGGGAAAGGGAATCGCCTCAAAATATTTTTTTAAAGGATAGTGTTATTTACCAAATACAAAAGAATAGGTTAAGACAAAATATACTCACAGTTATGGTAACGACTCGGTGGTGCAGCTCAGGTTGAATTTCGAACGATACTTTGCCATTTTCATCACTGACTGCAGTATCTACGGCTATGTGGAGCTGTTTTTCGTTGTCTGCGACCGCTTGTATTTTGGTCTGGATTCCGACAGCAGGTGAGCCATCCACATAGCTGATGTCTGCCTAAAATTAAAAATGGGGCTGTTTAATGTCAAGGTGGAACTTCTGGAGAAAGAGAACATAAGATATGCATGAACATGAGAAAAAGAGCAAGAAGGGAAAAAAAAAAAAAACTGAAATCAACACTAGCCTGAAAACCTGAAGGTTATAACCCTTTAACAAGCAAGCATTTTCACATCTATATAGACAACTTCAAATAGTGCACAACACTCTAAAAGTGCTTCCGTTTCCATCTCTCGAGTTAACTACCAGCAGCATGGCGGTCGATTGAATCGCCCATCTAGGGATGGATGCGAGATAATACAGAGTACAACAGCTTTTTTGCGAGACGAGACAAACATTTTACTTAACATTACAGTACAGGGATTTTGCGAGACGAAACAAAGCTTTTTGGCTGTTTTGCGAGACGCGAGACACTTGTTTTACTTCTCGCGTCCATCCCTACGCCCATCGCGCGCTACAGAGCTAAAGTCCTTTTTTGTCTCAGCTGTCTGTGACATTTTCGGCTTGGTATCATTTAACCATACTTTTGTCCCATGATGGCCGAGCAAAATTGCTGTTTGGGTGGCAGCTGATAGCGTGGAAAGAGGTGGTTACACGGCGCGACCGCCGCACGTGAAAGGGCTAACAATGTTTTTAGGGTGGCATGTGCAAGGACGATAAAAAAAAAAGCATGCAATATGTAACATTCGACATACTGTCCCTAAAATCCTCAATGATACACTTAAATTCCGTCAATCAAGTAGCTGTTAGATCATGATTAGCGACATACTCCACATACCTATCGAACACTCTTTACAGACTGATACCCCAATCACTAAAAGTTCCCCCTAATCAACAGAAGTTAAGTCTTCAATTAAAAGAACTGTAAATGGAAATCTGCAGAAGAAATATTGCCCAAAAGCGAGAAGCATTCTAAATCGCTTGACCCCAGTTTTGACGTGGTACACACAGCATTAACATGAATTCCAAATACCTCGAAAACTGATGTAAGTCCAGGCTTGAAATCTTTCAGGCATCTCTTGAACGATATGGCAAAGGGAGACTTCTCGAAGCGGGCTCTGGAATCCACCGCTAAATTCTTGTTTCCCGTGGCATCGTCGACTACAGTTGCCTCGACTACTAAACGAGATCCCTCAATTTCTGGAAACCATCCGATGTCCTTGTGGAGCTTTAACTCTTCGGTGCTCAGCCTCAGCATGTAGGAACCGTCCTCAAGCTGAAATGGGTGGATAATTTTACAACACGTATACATCATAAGTTTTAGCCGAAAATGCTGTCTCTACTGGTAAAAATGTATTTTTAATCTATATTATTTCATCTGTTATTATATTTAAGATTTTTAAGTTAATTCTGACAGTTACAGTGTGTAATAAATCTTTATGATTTTATTTTAGAGAAAAACATGTTGATAGAACAGTTCACTCGCAAAAAATGGAAAATGTAAATACATTGCTGAACTTTCATATTAAAAAAGCGAGATCAACACATTTAAAAATTGAGCATTTTTGAGTGGATCACTATGATATATTTTGGTCTATTGTTGAATAGAATTCGTTTAAATATTATTTTTTACTATCAGTTACTTTACTATTTTAAATATTATAATTATGAATATTTTTTGTCAGTTGTGGACATATTTTTAAAACTATTTAAAATATAGACTTAAAATTTTTCTCATACGTAAATTTTGTCATCTTTAATAAAATTCTTGAAATATAGTAATGTTGAATAAGAAAGTAAATGTCAAAATTTCATAGCAATTTCAAATTTTACACAATTAAAATAATATTTTTCTTCTGTTTAATGCACTTTCATATTCCTAGTCTGTTTCACAAAAAGATGTCAAAATGTATTCGGGAGAAAAAATTTAAATGTATATGATTTAAGTTGTTACGCAAAATTTGGTTACAGAGGAAAAGCATGTTTTCAAATGTGAGCTGATTGTCACGTTGTCACAACGTGCATATTTTTTAATGAAAAATTATTAATACAAATCCTAATTAATATTGTCTAAATTTAAACTAATAATCTATTCTAAATCTAATTTAAAAGTTTTTAATAATAACTATCTTTTAAAGCTTTCATTTTTCCTCTTGGCCTTCTCAATTACAGCGCATTAACGTAGTTCTAAAGCATTTCCCTTTCAGCTGCTTTGAAATAAAATAACAGTTGTCGCCAGTTTTCTATCCTACTAAACGAATAATCATAACATCCCTTCACTCGCATATGTTTTCTCTGCTCCGCTGAAACAGATATGTTTGCGGTTTTCCTCTGCTGTGCAAGAAGCATATTGCTCGAAAAACACCTGCTAAAATTGTTCCAGAAAAATCGAGCTCCCTTTTTCTATAGCAGTAGGTCTAACGGTCATTTTTTTTTAGCAGTTGCGGAGTTGGTACTTGTGTGGCGAGGTCCTCACTTTTAAGCGGGGAACCTTCGCCACCGGAACGTAGGCACGAAATGCCATGCACGCCATAATAATTTTTAGAAGAATGCTTCCCCAGTTTTCCTTTTTATTTGAGGGTGTATTATAAAGTTTCAAAATGTTAATCGTCAGATGGTGTAAAAATAAAAATATATGACTAAAATGGAGATGAGTCCTGCCAATTATTTATGGTCGACTTACTGATTTTTGTTCGCAAAGTTTGTGCTTTGTGTTCCAGTTTTCTGCGTGCTCTCCTCAAAAAGAAAAATGAAACGACGAGCGCTAGGAAGACGGATGCCTTTCCGTAACAATATTATGGGTCAACAATTAGTTGACCACCTCCTTCTTTTCTTTTGTGAACGTCCTTTGATGTACCGCTATCTGTGATGATTCCCAGCATTCTCGTGAAATCGGATTTAGTTTGCTGGCGTTCAAAAAAAATGAATGTCGTGTTGCTTTAACTGAAATTTTCTTTTTACAGTGCTACACTTCGCTGACGTATATCTTTAATACGCAATATGGATGTCGACACTTTTTACTTCCTTGTACGTAGTATAAGGAAGTAATGTGATCCCGAAAAATTTTGGGGGCCAAATTTCGACAAAAAAACCGATTTTGACTACCTCTAAATTTAATTTTAAAAATTTTTTCGATGCATCTCATCGTAGGCTATAATGCACGATCATATTAATGCGTCTGCAACTCATTTTGACCAGCGGCGAGTTTATTGTGGCCAGTTTTTCCATGCCGTCTGTACGTACGTACGTACGTATGTATGTAACTCGCATATCTCAAAAACTATTGGTCGTAGAATGTTGAGATTTGATATTTAGGATTGTTCTATGATCTAGTTGTGCACCTCCCCTTTTGGTGATAATCGAATGGTTAGTTTATGTACAGGACCGCCCAAAAGATTCGAAATACATTACGCCCTATGGGCCGATATTCATTAAACTCGCCTAACTCAAAAGCAATTAGGCGTAGAACGTCCAAACTTCATATTTTGGATATTTGTAACATCTAGTTGTGCACCTCCCCTTTTGGTTCCATTCGACTGGATAGTTTATCTACAGGACTGCCCAAAACATTCGAAATACATTACGCTCAATGGGCCGAAATTCATTAAACTCGCATATCTCAAAAACTATTAGGCGTAGAATGTTGAAACTTTATATTTAGGAACGTTGTAACATCTAGTTGTGCACCTCCCCTTTCGGTTCCATTCGACTGGATAGTTTATCTACACAACTACCCAAAAGATTCGAAATACATTACGCTCTATGGGCCGAAATTCATCAAAGCGTTTTTTAGAGGTATTGGGCTATTTCAAACGACTCAGAAGTGATATTTGCTGTAAAGAGTTAGAAAATGAATTTCTCCATTAAAAAAAGTGTCTTTATCATTTATAGTTCAGCTACAGGAACACTCAAAAGATTTCCAATACAATACGGTCAGTGGCAATTTTAGGGGCATTCATCCATTTCAAGCACAATGCCGTCCTACCACATAAGTTAGGTAATGGTCCGACTACGGTCACGTGACTCCCTCAAGAACTATCCAAAAGTCGCCAAGCTTGGCGACTTTTGGTGTACGTGTGTGCATATTTAACTCTCAAATCTCAAAAAATATTATGAAATTTCATATATAAGATTGTTGTATCATCTAGTTGTGCATCTCGATTTTTGGTTCCAATCTACTGGAGAGTTTATTTACAGAACCACCGAAAACAATTTCAGTACTTTAATGTCTATGGACATCTTCAATATAATACAACTGTAGACGGTCATTGTTTGGTTCATGCCCAAAATCTCGCCGTCTGTCCTCGGCCTTGGCGAGTTTTGGCGAAATATCGCCAAATTTGGCGATATTCAGTTATTTGGTCCATGCCCAAAGTATCGCCATTTGTCATCGTACTTGGCGAGTTTTGGCGAAATATCGCCATATTTGGCGATAATCTGTCATTGTTTGGTTCATGCTTAAAATCTCGCCAAATGTCGTCGAAATTGACGAGTTTCGCCGAAATATCGCCAAATTTGGCGTCAAAAATTATTTCGTATTTTGTATAACTGTAAAACTTTAACCCGTAGAATTTTGAACTTTTGTATTTAGAACTATTGTAATATCTAACTGTTTTCAATATCTTTTTTGACAGCAATCGACTGAGAATTTATTTACAGGGTTTGCCAAATGACTTTAAATACATTGAGGTGTATGAATGCATTCAATTCATTGAAAGTCTGTGGTCAATGATACGGTACAATGGTGGCGAGATTTTGGGGATAGCCAAAGTAGTTTGGCTATCTCCAAAATCTCGCAGACTATCTCAAGTTTGTCGGCTTTTGGTGAAATATCGTCAAATAAAGTGTTAGAAGGAAATCTTTCAAATTGAACTCAGCTTGGCGATATCGAAATATTTGGCTAGAAATCGCTAAATCTTACTATTATTGATATTTTATCTCTTTCAAAGAAATAAGTTTAGAGGAAGTGCGTCGAAAATATTTTTGATCTAATAGACGTGCAAGGAAGTCATGTGTTGGACACATCAGATTTTTTTATTTTTAATACAGTGACGCAATGCTCTTCACGATTGTTCATGCCAAATGTGACAGCGATCTACATACCACATACCTACCATCGTCTCCTTACGATCACCGCCTTCCACCGTACATCTCCATAGGATACTGATAAACTAGTATTTTTGAAAATTACTTCATCACAGTAAGCCAAAATAACATTTTTACTGTGGGAAGAATAATGTCATAATTATTAACCCAAAACATGATTACTTTTTAGGTACATTGTTTTCTTTTTACAAAATGAAGGAAGTACTGCAATCGCTAAAAATTTTGATATTAAGATTTTGAAGGAAAAAATTTGGAGGGATGGAAAAATTCCTACATATGTTTGTCAATGCCATCTGTCAGTAATTTTTTTAAGTAAAACTTTTTTGTCATAAAAAGAAAATCATTTTCTAATCCTATAGATGCGAACCGCAATTTTTATATCATTATTTATTATTCTTTTTCAATCAATGACTTCTTGAAAGTTTGAAAGTATTTGTGATGTATCCGGTGCTGTCTGTAAATATTTATTTAATAACCTGCTTTCTTGTGGAAGATACTTCCGAAAAAACTTGAATACAGCTTTTAAAAAATTTAATTCCTTAATCAATGATAAATCTCTATTTTTGATAAATTTGCATTTTCATTCTTTACTATAACACACGAATTAATGCTTATCTTATAGAAGGAAATAGTGAACTATATGTGCTGTTTACAACTTTGGTAGAGTGAGCAGGCTTTACTTAGTTGACCGCCTTATCGAACAATAAAAGAGAAAAACAGATAACCAGAAATTTTACTGAATATCTTACATATGTCCGTATAAAAGTAGTTTTTAAAAATCATCTCCTTCCATCAATTTTTTTTAAATATTTTCAGATACTTATTAAACTTGATCTATAAAGGCTACATAATAAAGGGCCCCATTTGTTTTTCTGTTTTCATTATGCTCAAAAGAGTATCATAATCCCATGCGTCAGTCCTTTTTTTCTTCTTTTTTTCACTATGTTGGAAAGTGGGTCATAATTCATTAGTCGGCCCTACTCGCTTTTCTGGCTTCATTATATGGGAAAGTAACCAGTAAAAAGTGAAATTCAAATAATGTCACACATTTTCGAGGTTCTAGTGCTAAAAAATATATAGTCGACATGCTAAAAAAGTGCTAAAAAAATAAAGGAGTGACCGGTGCATAATAGGTGAGAAGAACAGAAGTCCGATATCGTTTTTGTCTCCATTGTGTTATTTCATTTTGCAGCTGCTAACTTTTAGGATAGGATGTCAATTTTGCCAATTCCATCAGTTTCTCACAACTGGATATTGGCAATTTTCTTCATCGACACGTTTTGGTAACCTTTTTTTAATTTCTGCGCCTAATTGTTTGGGTTTTAAAATTAATACACTAATTTATTCTTAACCTCTCCGGATGTGTAAGACTACTTTTGTTAGAGCTGCATTGCCGCGTTTGTAGGCTAAGTCTAACTGCATCGCTCCTAAAGGATATCACTGTAACTCTAGTTGAACATCTAATCGGCACTAGAATTATGCAGTCAGTGCCCGCCCCCTTGCCATCCTAGAACTTTGTAACTTTTTGCCTTCTTCAATAAAAGTTCAAAAAACTTAGAGGAGTGATATCTGAGTTTGTTGCTGATAGCACGACGCGAAATGGAACATCTTCTCCTGAACCTCTAATCCACCTTACGTACGACCTAAAATTTAAAAAAAAAGAAACTACACATTCCTTCACCGTAGGGACTTTAAATAAAAATGTCTAGTTAAAAATCACCATAAATTAATAAATCTAATACATGCCTTAACTTAGACTGCTGATTCAAAATTATGTAATTGATTTGAATGAAATATTGACTATCAAAAATGTGTTTATTTATGTGCACAACATTCCAGAAACCCGTTTCATCAGAGTTCGATAAAGTCGCCTTAAAAAAGTAAATTAGCTAGAAGAAGGCTCATTAATTCAAAGGATTTCAAGAGTCACTCGGTGACTGTGCATTGAATTTCACCGAAGAAAGCTTTTACCACTGCAGAAACTTACTTCTTTCGGTGGAATAACTGCAAAAAATACGCCTTCAGGGGAGTGATCGCCTTTGACACCTAGTCGAAAGGTAACTATGCCTTTAACTTTTTTGCCGTAGACGTAACTGCAAACGAAAGTTGAAAAATAATTAGTAATTTGAACACAAATGTTACATAAACACTGGGGGGGAAAAATCACAACACCGCCATCACATACACTCTATCACTTTTGAGAAACTTTCTTAAATCCACAACTACGTATCGTTAATTATAATTAATTAATTTATTTATTTTGGGAGGCCACCAATCAGCGACATTGATGGGTGATTTTGATGGATTAGTTTTTCAAATTCTCAGATTTAGCTGGGTGTTTTTATTTTGTCCTTTAGCTGCACAGCTTGTGTTTATCTCATTTATTGCTAGAGATGATAGTTATATCATTAAAAGGGCTTTAAGCCTCAATGCCGGTTGAAATGCCAGCATAACACGCATTGTATTTCTTTATATTTTTGTGGTTTTCGTATTTCTATTATTGTTCTATCGTATTTCCTTTTTCTCTTTGCTTATCTATTTATTGTTTTTCTGGGTGATTTATTTTCATAGATCAGAGTTTATATTATACATACATATATATATATATATGCACTGTTAATAGAACTAGGTCAACGTTTCACCATGATTTGGTTATATCGATCAATTTGAGCCAGGCGCGTAGCCAGGAAAATTTTTCGGGGGGGGGGGGGGATATGCACCTGGAAAAATTTTCGGGGGGGGGATATGAACTTAAATGTGCATAAATAGACGGAATTTCATCACTAATCCAAAAATTTCGGGGGGGGGGATATATCCCGATATCCCCACCGCCTGGCTACGCCCCTGATTTGAGCACCAAACTACGGTTTAACGTTTCTCTATAGAAAGGTTGCGGCTTATTCAGAACCTTTTTATGATGAGATATTAACTACTTTTATTAACAGTGTATATAGCACAGTTGAGGATCAAAATAAGCTTTAAAAATATGCCTAAACCGAATTGCTATACAGAGCATTTATTGCTATTTTTCATACTTTGCGTTGACGTTACCCTTTTATTTATTTGATTTACTTACCTGGCGTTCACTTCAATCTCGATAGTTTCGTAATTTGGAAGTATAACATCGGGCGTTTTAAGATCGACAGTAAACGTGGGCAGAACTGAAAAGATAGAGTTATTCATGTGATTAGTATATCATGCGTCAGAAAATCTTACTATGTTAAGATTTTTTTATCTTATAAACTTTTCATGCTTTAAACTAAATAAAAGAATCACAATTAGGTAAGTCATTTTAGTAATCTAAGAAATAAGTCGAAATTTCAGTTTCAGAAGCAACATAACAAACGCCTTAGGGTTACGACTAAAATTTTTTTTCAAAATTTTGTGTCTCCTGTGGTTGCAAATGATGAACTTTTGGAACCAGATTACTGAGCAACTATTATTGCAGATGGCTCTTAAAAAAAAAAAAAAATCTCACCCCAAACCATTTTTGCTTCAGGGTATGTCACGAGAACCATACGGTGCTCATGATAAAGTGTGACTAGTGTTTGACAGATGTATTTTCTGTACTTTGAAATTTTGTAGATCAAGATAAGTATTATAATGGCATATTATAAGTCAAGTGAAGGAATTAAGAAAAAAATTCGGAATCGTGGATATAGCTATGAGTCCAACAAAAAGACGAGATATAGCTAAAATTGAAACACTTAGCCCTTTTAATCTTGCAACGGGAGACAATAGATATCTTCTTCACCTTCAGGTTCGAGAAAGGGGAAAGAAATTTTCTGTACATAATTTTCCTATTTTTAAAACTTATGATACTATAAACTAATTTTTCTTGAACTATAGTAGTAGTGCAATATCAATTAGTTATTATTTGAAATATAAAACTTAAATTTTTGCAAGAAAAGGGAGGAAACCGATAACACGAACTTCTAATAACTTGGGAGTGTTTGGCTGGTCCCTTGGACTTCGCATTATCGCGAGTTGATTGTATTATAGCATTATACACTTAACCGAATAGAATGCAGGCATCCTACTACTTTCGAAAAAAATGTTTTCCATATGCCTGAAATCCGCAATGGGTATCTTTTGGCCTGGTCTGAAAGCGCCGCAATCTACAACGCGCATTTCACGGGATCGAAACCGGCTCTCGCCGCACGCTCCCTTCATTGATGACCTGGGCAAGAAATAAGTAAGTAAACAAGAATAAGTAATAAGAGATAAATAAACAAGAAATAAGTAAATAAGGAATAAGAAAATACAATAAATAAGAAAAAACAATAAACAAGAAATAAGAAATAAGTAAACAAGAACAAGCAACAATAAACAAGAAATTAAAATATAGAATTTGTTTTATTACCATATTCTTGAAGTTCAAAGTGAACCGTAGAATTTTGTTCCAGCTAAAAAGTAATAATAAAAAAGGTACGATGTAATTTTGGTGTATGTTTTGTAAAACATTTTTAGTAATAATAGTAAAAAAATAAAGTAAACAGAAAGCATTAACAGTTTTCAACGTCGTTAGAAAGTGTAAAAAAGCAGGCTGGAGATGTTTTAAAAACATTTCTCATAATGTATATAAATCGTAAAATATAATACGATCTCAAGTTATATTAAATGGCTATCAAAAGAAAATAATCATAACTTACGTTGTGTCCATAACGGACAGTTGCCGACCATTCGCCGAGTACTGGATATGTTGGAAATTTGTAATTGTGACTAGCAAAAGCTTTGTCCAACTTCTTATTTTTTTCGTTGAAAAATTTTTCTTCGACAATGATATCTTTTGGATTCTGAAAAAGACATACACTCGATTGATAAGAAGTTTAACATTCACATAAATTGTTTAGAATCTGTAGCATTGCATCACCCGATGAGGAATTTGAGAACTGAATCTAAACATGGTTTCTATTTTTACAATCTCGCGCGCTCTTTGAAAATAGACCTCCAGACAGATACAGAAAAATACTGCATGTCGGAAACACCTCAAGGCTAGGGATTTGAGAATAATAAGAAGTTCAAATTTCTACACAATCCCTGAAACACCAGGTATTGTTTGTTTCTTCGTTTGTGGGATTACGGCCGATTAGCTACTCGTGGGATCTAGGCTGAGGGGTGCGGTGCCCCCCGTGGGGAGTCTTCCTAAGGGGTCCTACCCTTATTTACGCAAAGTTTCGGAAGAAACCACGGAAAACTCTGAACGGTTAGGTCGGCGGACGTGACCTGGTTACGAGCCAGCCACCTTCCGTCTCCCAGTTCAGTGCGCTATGCACTATGCCACTGGTGGGGCGAAACACCAGGGATAGTAATGAGAATTTGTGTAAGGAAACCTACTAAAATAACAGAAAACCGGTACTTGAATAAAAACATCCAAGATTGCACTGCTGCGAGAAATTCTTATTTTTGTTGCTGATATAAAGAGCAAGAGGGATGTATTTTTTTTTTTTTTCTAATCGCCGGATAGCAGCTTACTGGCGGCTTGACCGCTACGAGCATCTCAGATGTTGGTCATTTCATTAAGGGGGTGCCTATTAAGCAGCCCAAAATGCCCCCTATAAGTGATCTTTTATTTTGAACCTGTGGAGGCACGAATCACCTGCATGCTCGCAACACTTCTACAATTCAAGACCGGTCAAATGGGCATCTTTTGGCCTGGTCGGAAAGGGCCACAATCTTCCACGTGGATCGAAACTGGCTCCCGCTGCTCGCTCCCTTCACTGATAACCCGGACAAAGAACGCACATTCTCCTTCTCGTTCTCAACGACAGATGGCACCAGCAGCGATCCCATCCATCTCTCGCTCGTGTTTTCAAAGTCCGCAACGAGCGGCAGCGAAGCCCGACACGCGTCGCACGACATGGCATCACGCGTGGCACGACATGAAGTCCACAACACATGGCAGCGACCTCTCAAAGTCCACAACAAGTGGTAAATTCTATAACGGTCTTCGGGTGGGAAGTAGTGTGACGGCAAGAATACAGCATGCACGCAACACTCGACATTTGAAAGCTGATCAGATGGATACCTTTTGACCTGCTCGGAAGCGCCGTAGTCTACCTTTGCCTATTTCATGGGATCGAAACCGGCTCCCGCCGCACACTTCCTTCAATCCAATTGCAGATGAGAGACCTAGCACTTGAAATCGGCACCCCCAGAGGTATCGTTTGAACATGGAGGGCATTAGAGCCACGGACAGATTTTACATGCGCCAATTCCCATTAGCCTACACGGTTAGCTTGGCCACTGCAGGACTAGCACGAGAAATTAAGGTAACCGATTCCGCTCAGTTGTGTTTTTTAAGTAACCAGCTGCATATCTCCAGAATTTACAAAGTTTAGTAGAATACCAATGAAACAGGATGTTATATTGGCATTACTAAAAGGGAAATTAAGATGGGAGGAGGGGAACTATAGATACAGCTCTATCTTGACTGGCCCATAATATCCCTTTCAACAGACCAAAATGTTAAAAACCGGAAGATTACTACAAAGTTAAAAAGAAGACCGGACATGTATTAGGTTGTAACGAAAGTTTTCCGCCACTCCAAGTACTGCCTGCACAAACAGTTCGCGTTGGTGTCTTTGCCAATATTTTGTAAGACGATTTTTGTTATTTGAAAGAAAAGACTTGTTTTAGAGCACTGTGTTGTGAAATCTGTAAAACAATATCGTTATGATTAAGTATAAGGTAACTGAAATAGAACTACCACGCTACCAGATTGATCCATCATTTACTCTCAGTTCTGTCGCAAAAAGTCTCAGCTACAGAATGACACTGAATTATGTGTACAGCTTAAGGTACTACTGTTGTATCATATGACACTGTGAAGATTTTGTACCGAAAGTTCAAAAACGAGGACTAGGATATTAAAGAAGCAGTGCGCTCTGGTCATCCTACTAATGCTGATGAGGCCCGCCTACCAGAATTTGTGGAAGAAGATAAAATATTCATCCCCTAGCTAAACTAAAAGAGTCAGCTAAGTCAGCTAAGCTAGCTAAAAGAGTCAGACTTTAGTGCCATGTCCATTAGTCGCGCTAAGCATTGCATAAACTTGGCATATAAGGTCAATAGCTGGGTACCGCGTGAGCTGACTCAAGCAAATCTGGCGGAAAACTTTCGTTACAACCTGATACAAAGGAGTAGAATTAAATAAAAATATAACATGTTTAAGCTTCAATATAACAGGGAAAATACACTCATGTCCATAAATTAAGGATAATTCAGAATCACACAGAAATTGATCTCTAAAATAAAAATTTCACCTGTGGAATGATCACACACATCTTGAAGAAGAATATGCAAATTACAGGAAACCACCAGATGGCGTGGATGGTACGTCAGAATGACGAGAGTGTAAGAGAGGCGTATATAAGGAATGGTGGCAAAGAAGTAAAATTGTTCACAAGCGCTGTGAAAGCCTTTCAGTGCAAAAACCGCATAGTTATGGCACAAAGGAGGCATTTGGATGATGTTTTACGTGGCAGAATTATCGGACGACTGGAATGTGGACGTACCCAGCTGGAAGTATCCGAGGAACTTGGAATCGCCCAGAGTGTCATCTCCAGGCTTTGGCAACGATTCCAAGATGATGGTAATGTGAGTAGACGTTACAGCACAGGTCGCCCCCGAGTTACAACGCCGAATGAGGACCGCTATTTGGCAGTTACTGCCAAAAGAAACAGACGGAGTACAGCATCAGACCTGTCTCGTCAGCTCTCTTCAGCTACCGGTACGACAGTTTCAAGGCAGACCGTGTACAGACGCTTAGGGCACATTGGTCTATATGCTCGTAGGCCTGTCAGATGTGTTCCACTTACCGCAACTCACTGTCGCCTGCGATTAACCTGGAGTAGAGAGCATGCATTGTGGACACCGCAACAGTGGTCTTGTGTGATGTTTTCCGACGAGTCCAGGTTTAGTTTGGAGTCTGATTCTCGCCGGACATTCATCTGGAGAGCGCCAGGTACCCGTTACCACCAAGAGAACACCATTGAAAGACACCGTTACGGTGGTGCAGGATGGCTCGTTTGGGGAGGAATTATTCTTGGTTCCAGAACTGACCTGCATGTTCAGAGTGTAACGATGACAGGCCACATCTATCGGGATGTCATTCTGGAACAACATGTACGTTTGTTTCGGGGCGCCATGGGTGCTGAATTTGTGTTTATGGATGACAACGCCCGTCCTCACCGTGCAAACATTGTAGACGAATGCCTTCAATCGGAGGATATCACCCGTATGCATTGGCCAGCATACTCACCGGACTTGAATCCAATAGAGCATGTGTGGGATATGCTTGGCCGACGAATTGCAGCCCGTCAACCCCCTCCCACCTGTCTACCGGAACTTCGGAGTGCATTGCTTGATGAGTGGTGTAATATTCCCCAAGATCAGATTGATCATTTGATACTCAGCATGCCTAGGCGTTGTCAGGCCTGTATTGCATCGTCCGGGAGACATACTCCGTATTAACCATCCTACTAACCATGTTATACTGTTTTTTGTAAATAGGTTCTTTTTTGAAATTTGGTCAAGGGAGTAAAACTTGCAATTTTTATTAATTATGTCAAACATATAGAATCTTTTTTGCTCTTTACTTTTTGTTTAATAAATAGACTTTACAAATAAGTCAAATTTGTTTTGCTTCTTTATCTTTCTTTGCCTGAACTTCATTATCCTTAATTTATGGACATGAGTGTAGTTATTGCTGGGTGTAACTGAATTGTGCAGCGGGGCTTTATCATTGGATTTTTCGAATTTAGTTTGATCATGCTTACAAGATCGCTCATACAATTTTGCCCAAATTTGGCACAGTGATAGTAGCCATGACGTAGATCCCATATGGACAACCTTCGGCCCTCGGCCCGACGTAGCTCCCCCCCCCCCGTCTTTTGATCTGGCCAGCGGAACATATCAAAACCCCATATAAACCATTCAGAATCCTATATAAATCCCGAACCCGACTTTCCAAAGGTTACCCATACCTGGCGTAGATGGTACTGAAGCGAGGTGTTAGAGATCTGCCAAATCTTTGAGGAATAATCACTGAAAACATTTTTTTCCGTAGACTAAACGCTGCGCAGCTGTTTTGCATTAATGAGTGCTCACGCGCAATTCTTTTTTACTTTCCGAACATGTACCATGTAAGGAAAGTAGTGTAATCATGAAAAAATTCGAATTCGAAATTCTGGTGTATTTACACGTTTAGAGGGCTTCTGAATTCATTTATGCTATTTTTACGAGATGTATGTATGTATGTGTGTATGTGTGTGTGTGTGTATGTGTGTTTGTGTGTATGTGAGTGAACACGATAGCTCCTGAACGGGGCATGCGATTGAGCTCAAATTGGGTATATATGTTATAAACCACCGTCGCAAGACCGGTATTGATTTCGGTGTGTATAGGACTTATAGTTTTTCTACAGGGCTACGACAAAGATTTCTTTTACATTATAGCCTATGGGGGAAATTCTGGAAAGTGCGCTAGCGTTTAAACGGTACATTCGATTGAGCTCAAATTGGGTGTACATGTTATAAACAACCATCGTAAGACCGGTATCGATTTTGATGTGTATAGGACTTATAGTTTTTCTACATGGCTACGCCAAAAATTCCTTTTACATTATAGCCTATGGGGAGAAATTCTTGAAAGTGCGCTAGCGTTTAAACGATACATTCGATTGAGCTTCATTTTGGTATATATATTTGAATTATTCATCGATTAAAATTGATTTAAATGCTTGGTAATGATCTTAATCGTAAGTGTTCGGAAAGTCGTGTGGAGTCATTCAGATTTTTTTCTGTCGTTCTGTCAAAATTATGTTCTTTTCATCTATCTAAGGGAATAAGCAAGTTAAGCAGCTACGCTCAGCAATTCCTAAGTTCCCTGATCCCTCCATTCAGTCCCTCTTAGTTATGAATAAAGATGAATAACAATGTTAAATTGAGCTTATTTACTAATTATTTACAATTTATTAAACAATTTTTTCACTCATAAAATGTACGAAAGAAATAATAATCAGCAATTTTAAAATAATTTTAAAAGGTTTAACCATTTTGAACAGACAGAAAAACTCCTTACCTTGATTTGCAACTGAAAACGATCGCTTGACGGCCGAGCATCTTCGGTAAGAGGTATGATTCGGAAAAAAACTGAAAAATAAATGCAGTATTACCTCGAGTTACACGCAAGTTAGCATATTAATCGGGTAGTAATCAAAAATGTATTTCTTCGTAATGATTAATTAAATTGTTGCAGCAAAAGTAAACGTGGTAGTCTTACTTTGTAAGTATCTATAGCATGTTTCATTTCTAAATATGTTTTATTCATATTTTATTTCCATAACATGGCTGACCTGATGACGGCGCCAGATCCTCCAAAATGGGACGGCAATGGACGAAATTAAGTGGCATCCATTTTATTGAGCTCCAATAAGAGTAAGACGGACTTAGATCAGGATCTCCTAATTTTAAAATTGGAGCCACTACAGATTTTTTTTTTAAATGGTTTCACTGAACTGCTGTTTTTCCTGCAATACACTTATATTTCATGCTGATTGAAACAGAAACATAAACTGAACTATTTTTCATCGTTAAAAGGTAAAAATAATATTTATTTATTTTTAGGACATATTTAATACATAGGGGAAGCATGATATTCTGATCCAGCACTAAAAGCGCATCATATTCGTGAAAAAGATAGTAAACGCTGTGGGTATCATATATTTTTGCCAAATTGTATCCTTTTTTAAAAGCAAAAAATTAATAAATAAACAAGTTAATATCTTTTATTATTGCTTTTCTTCATATCGCTTTTCCTATACCGACTAAAGCTTCAGTAATCCTATTAAATTTAATAACGGGATAGGCTTACCTTCTAGTGCAAGCTTTATAATTTGTTTGCAACAGGAACAATGTAAATTTAACTAGAAGGACAAGCTTAACCATTCTTTTAGATGTGAATAGGTCGCCAACTTTACAGTGATCTTTTGGATTCTCTATTTGTAACTCAGAATCTTCAAAAAAGCACTTTGTCTTTTTACTAATTTTTTCCTTTGTCAATAATATAAAATTACTCATTTCAATAGGAGTTAACATCCAACAGTTTTCTTTGTATAAGGCCTCAGTTGACAAGGATAGCAGGGTGGTAATTCATTACTCTTTTGACTAACTGCCGAGATCCTGAAGCCTGAAATCCACATAGGCGGAAAGCTTAATTTTCTCGAAGAGCAGCATTCCTGTTGTAATTATTTTCTGTCAGCGCTTGACTCCACTCTAACATAATACGCCCTTAGTAGATACTATGATGCAGGTGCCATCTATCGTCTTCATTTTAAATCGTTTGTTGTTCCGTACACTTGATGATTCAAAAAGCGCGAAAAAAAAACATGAGCAACGAATAATATCTCCCTAAAATAAGCTTTCACTTTGTGAATAAGATGACTTTGATTAGAACGCATAAAATTAAAATACGTAAACATAGATTCTGTGTTTAAAACATTTTCCAAGTAAGAGTGAAATATAGAATTTTCACAGCATTAATTGAATGAAGGTCCTCGAACTGTAGATGAAGAGTACTATTTTAAATACAAAAACGTTGGTTTTAAGAAAATCTCCTTTTTTCTTATTTTACTTTTTTATTTAGCACAAATTTAAAACACAATAAGAAAAGTACATTCCAACCTCAGAGATACAAGTACTTCAGTATCGAAGCGTGACGCCATCTTGTTTTTTGGATGTACCTCCTCTTTGGATCTAGGCGAATTCCTATTGGCTGGCACATGGCAGAAAACGTGGGCAGAAACAGAAAAGTTCAACATTTTCAACTCCGTTTTCCGCCCTTGATTCTGCTTGACAGAAACTGAAAAACCGGAAGTTTGTCGATTTTCTGTTTCAGTTTTCTGCTTTCTGTCGCGTATTCCGCCCATGTGGATTCCAGGCTTAAGGAAGGTTCACGTCACTGCTCCAGAAAGTAATAACAAGCATATGCACACAGAAATCTATAAATGTTATCCATTCTCTATGTAATTATCAAAATTAAAATGCAACACTTAAAAGAACTGGTGTTCAAAGTAAAATTAATTTGAAAAATTTGTGAAATGGCGCACATAAATAAAAGATAACACAAGATGATCGTTCCGGGAGGTACAAAAGATCCACCCTTAATCAGTTGCAAAAAAAGCTTCATCATTTACACAGAGCGGAAGAGTTCTTCCAAACTTTCCTGCCTGCATGGAATGGTGGAATTTTTTTGCAAATGAGGAAAAATGAACCTTTTATCAAGAAATATCCAGGGGGTGTGTCTTGAGAGCCTGGGCTCCTCCTGAAATTTTGATTTTCGTTAGTTGAATCTCATTAATCAAGCCTTTTTTTGCGAAAATTTTACTTTTTCCATGCTTTGAGCCTCCCTGAATTTTTTTTCTGGCTGCGTGCCTTCCTTTTCTAACAGGGCTTGAAATGTCACGGCAGCATGGAAAATACCGTGAGATTAGTCCAAATAACCGCGACGATCAACAGTTCTCGCGTAAAATTTAGCTGCGAGCATTTAAAACTTTATTACTTCAGTGTATCTTTCTATCAGATACATTTCAAAGTTACAACTGAAAGGGCAGAATGCTTACAACAAAAGGGAAGCTTTTATTTTTCATTACATAATTGATTTTTATTTATTTTGTTATTTATTAAGTTAAAAAAAACTACTGTAATTTGCTGTTAATACGAAAATTTAAGATTTTGCCCCAAGCTGGATAGTTTTTGCTCCAGCTTAACAAATCTCAGAGCATTTTTTGTTGCCGGCTTCAAAATCTTATTCGAGCCAGGGTTTAAGATAAAGTCGCTTTTTTTTTTTTTTTTTTTTTTTCGTTTGCATAATTTCAAAAAAGATTTGCTAAAATGAAATGGGTTGTTTTTCACTTTTTCGAGAAAACATTCGGAGAAAAAAAATTCTTTATACTAGTGGGACAGCGATTTTTCCTTTTTTGCGGCCTTTCTAGCATTTTTCTAAGTTTTTTTTTCCTCTCATTTTAGCCTTTTTTTTTTTTTTTGCTGTAGAATTTTTGAATTCTGCTCAACTATTTGACGCACAGTGTTTGCACCGTGAAAACCACCTTATTTCAACGCCTTCACTGCCAGGCGCAAAATAATATGTGGTTAAATAGTCCCATCCGTGAAAAAGTGCAACCTTTGACATCCAGTTAACAACCAACAACATGGCGATCGTTCCGCACAGCCAGCTGTGGACAAGAAAACTTCTTTAGCACTGTGGCATCAGATGGGGGATTCGATTGACCTCTACGATGTTGTTGGTAGTTAAATGAAACGGTGGCAACGGCTGCTCTTTTTCAGCTAAGGGCAGTCTTTCCGGTTAATCTTCCATATTAATGTGAAAATGCTTGCGCTAAACACTCTTTCGAGCCCTGATTTCAGCAGCGAGACTTAGTCGGGAGAAACATCTAAGTCAGATATCTACCAAGCACTTACCTCTTTGTTTTGGGGTGTAGATTGGCTTATCAGTCTGAATGAACATATATCCTGACTGATTACTTATGGGTATTACGAGTTCCTTGCGAAAGTTCGGGAAAACGGCATTCAGAGAAACTAACTTGGGCGAACCTGGTCCTGTCAGAAAGTTGGGTGGAAAATTCTGGGACTTGAGATTTATTTTAAAAACTTCGGGTTGTCCTGAAAATGAGAAAAAAAAACAAATAAATTTTGCTTTTACAATTTAAACTGCTGAAGTTATCGATCCGAAAGATGATGATAATCAGTAACTAACTAGAATATTCTCCGATGAAGTTGTGCGCTTTTTAAGAAATCATGCAACTTTTAAGCATCTTGTGAAAATTTCAACTGTGGCAGACACACTTAAAAGTTAAAAAGGCTCTTAGCAGATGTACTATGCGCAATTAGTGAATAAATAAAGACATTAGCGTTTGAGAAATAATAAACATTTAGGGAAAATCTAAACGAAAAAAACCATGTGATTTCGATACATAAATACAAATAAACTAATTATGTCAATCCCTTCAGAATTTTTGGAATACCTCTTTACAAGCTATACAATACACAGTAATAAATTATAAACCTGCGTCAGGTACGAAAATTTCTGAAAAAATTCTTAAAAATCGAAAATTTCAAAGGATGCTTCACTTTTCGAAAATTTTTGCCCTGCAACTCCATGTTGAAGAATTTTTTTCGGAAAGTTTCATAAGGGACACTGCTGTTTCATTTATTACTGTGCCTAGTGCAGCTTGTGAAGAATCACCTTGAATATTTTTCGAGTTATTTTATTTTTCTTCGTGTATAGAGTCCGTTTCTTCGAACAACACACGAAACATACGAAAACTTAACCATACGAAATTTTGCAGTTTTTCCCTACACAAATAATGGTTCATTCCATTTTTGATGACAACTTGTGGCTTTTAGAATTTATTCTGAAAGTTGCAAGAGGCATAGATTTCGCTGTTATTATAGACTCATGTCCATAAATTAAGGATAATTCAGAATCACACAGAAATTGATCTCTAAAATAAAAATTTCACCTGTGGAATGATCACACACATCTTGAAGAAGAATATGCAAATTACAGGAAACCACCAGATGGCGTGGATGGTACGTCACAATGACGAGAGTGTAAGAGAGGGGTATATAAGGAATGGTGGCAAAAAAGTAAAATTGTTCACAAGCGCTGTGAAAGCCTTTCAGTGCAAAAACCGCATAGTTATGGCACAAAGGAGGCATTTGGATGATGTTTTACGTGGCAGAATTATCGGACGATTGGAATGTGGACGTACCCAGCTGGAAGTATCCGAGGAACTTGGAATCGCCCAGAGTGTCATCTCCAGGCTTTGGCAACGATTCCAAGATGATGGTAATGTGAGTAGACGTTACAGCACAGGTCGCCCCCGAGTTACAACGCCGAATGAGGACCGCTATTTGGCAGTTACTGCCAAAAGAAACAGACGGAGTACAGCATCAGACCTGTCTCGTCAGCTCTCTTCAGCTACCGGTACGACAGTTTCAAGACAGACCGTGTACAGACGCTTAGGGCACATTGGTCTATATGCTCGTAGGCCTGTCAGATGTGTTCCACTTACCGCAACTCACTGTCGCCTGCGATTAACCTGGAGTAGAGAGCATGCATTATGGACCCCGCAACAGTGGTCTTGTGTGATGTTTTCCGACGAGTCCAGGTTTCGTTTGGAGTCTGATTCTCGCCGGACATTCATCTGGAGAGCGCCAGGTACCCGTTACCACCAAGAGAACACCATTGAAAGACACCGTTACGGTGGTGCAGGATGGCTCGTTTGGGGAGGAATTATTCTTGGTTCCAGAACTGACCTGCATGTTCAGAGTGTAACGATGACAGGCCACATCTATCGGGATGTCATTCTGGAACAACATGTACGTTTGTTTCGGGGCGCCATGGGTGCTGAATTTGTGTTTATGGATGACAACGCCCGTCCTCACCGTGCAAACATTGTAGACGAATGCCTTCAATCGGAGGATATCACCCGTATGCATTGGCCAGCATACTCACCGGACTTGAATCCAATAGAGCATGTGTGGGATATGCTTGGCCGACGAATTGCAGCCCGTCAACCCCCTCCCACCTGTCTACCGGAACTTCGGAGTGCATTGCTTGATGAGTGGTGTAATATTCCCCAAGATCAGATTGATCATTTGATACTCAGCATGCCTAGGCGTTGTCAGGCCTGTATTGCATCGTCCGGGAGACATACTCCGTATTAACCATCCTACTAACCATGTTATACTGTTTTTTGTAAATAGGTTCTTTTTTGAAATTTGGTCAAGGGAGTAAAACTTGCAATTTTTATTAATTATGTCAAACATATAGCATCTTTTTTGCTCTTTACTTTTTGTTTAATAAATAGACTTTACAAATAAGTCAAATTTGTTTTGCTTCTTTCTCTTTCTTTGCCTGAACTTCATTATCCTTAATTTATGGACATGAGTGTAAGTTCAAATACTTTTTTTTTTCACTCCCCGTCATTTTTATTTTATCTCATCGAAGTAATTATTTTCTTATACAGCATAGTTTTAATGATTTTATTTTCTTTTTATCTTTTTTAGCAAAAACTCAACACATTGAAAAAAAAATTATTATAAAACCAATGGCTTCTATTGTTGTAAACCTGTAACGGCCAAAATTTCACATCTGCTTTCCGCGCTGGGCTGTATAAAGTATCTATAGGAGCAATGTACTGGTACAGATATGTTATCTCTGTCGTTCCAGCCTTCAAACTATGCAAGGGAGCAGGTTAAACCTGAGACAATGGAGGAGATTGAACCCACAATTTCCTCTGCTTTGGACCCTCCCCTCACCGAAAGCTTAGTGCTGTTGGTGCCATAAACCCTGAAGGAGTCGAACCTTACGGTTAAAGTCTGCTTACACTTCTGGGGATCGGAGTTTTCTAATTTAGAAGCCATTCATTCCATATGATAAGAATTGCCCCTGGACTGGCACCGCTTGTTTTAACATGCAGGACATTGGAGCGACGAACAAATTTTACGTGCAAAAACTACCGTGTTTACCCGCTTAATAGTGGAACTTTTTCTGTCAATATTTCTTCGTGAAAGTCTAAGTGCCACTATCAGGGGTCGCACTGTCGATCGCCAACGTCGCAAATTGCGATAATAAAATTAGTTTGGCGAAAGAAAATACGATTTGGCGAAAATATTGGCAATTGCATTTCTTAATGATGTTCGACAAAATCTAATTTGGCGAACGGATTGGCGAAACTTTTAAAAAAGCCAACGCGACCCCTGCCACTATTATGCAGGGAAGGGGGAGGGGAATTTACTACATAATATTGAAACTCTAAAGCAATTTTTTATGGTTCAAAACGGGGGGGGCGACTGTTACGCGAGGAAACACGGTGCCTTTAGCGTACACCGTCCCACAGAGGTTCAGGCGAGAGAGGTTGTCACCTTCACGGGAATTATCCGAACACAACACTACTTCACTTTCGGTGTTCTAATGGGAATAGAGGTTCCATGCGTCCTGAGGTTACAGACCTGCCCGGGGCTGCCCGTGAACCCGGTGTGGGTGTACGCGACTAATAATAAATGCTCCCAACAGGCCGGGCCGGACCAAACTTGTGTATCTTTTTTTTTTCGCCTTCCTGCAACCCGCAAAAAAAAGTGGTTTTAGAAATCGGCTTCCGTAGGTAATAAATTGTGGAATCGTGGGGCTTTACTTAATATCAAATGTTTGAAAAATACACATTTGTTGATCTATTGGGTCATCTTTATATTTTTAAAAATTTCTGGAATTTTCGAATATTCACTCCGCAATTATGGGCCCGCACGGGCCTCGCAGGTCGATGCTTGTTTCAAATGTGTTACGGTCCCGAGTCCTGCCTTTTCAGGCCCGTGCAAGCAAGAGTCTATTTTTCGAGTTGGGGGCCCTGGACAAAAGCTTCATTGGGGACCCCCTCATTCGAAAAATTTTTTCAAAATTTACAAAGTTTTAAACTTAAGAACAATTTGGGGGCCCCTTTTTTGTTGTGTGCCAGGGCGCTTGGCCCTCGCGGAAATCAGGCCCTGCGTGCAGGTCTCTAGCGTCGGCAGCAGAGGACAAGGAACATTTCCCCTTTTGTTATTAGTAAGCCGTTTGTTTCCCTCTTATTTTGTTCTTCCCAACATGGTAAACATAGCCCCGTTTACAAGTGAAAAAGAAAAATCCCGGGTAAAAGCATAGGGGAAAACGCGCAATGCATCATGGGAAAGCGAGGTCAGAAATGCATTTACCCTTCATTGGGCTAGGAATCTTTCTTTTTCCCTACATAGGGGAAGCGGGGTAGAAACAGCCATGGCTGACTGGGATTCCCAGTCAGCCATGAAACAGCGAAAGTTCCTGCATTTACCCTGCATTTTTTTCCCTACGTAGGGGAAGCGGGGTAGAAAAAGCGAAAGTTCCTACATTTACCCTGCATTTTTTCCTTACGTAGGGGAAGCGGGGTAGAAACAGCGAAAGTTCCTGCATTTACCCTGCATTTTTTTCCCTACGTAGGGGAAGCGGGGTAGAAACAGCGAAAGTTCCTACATTTACCCTGCATTTTTTCCTACGTACAGGAAGCGGGATAGAAAGCAGCGAAAGTTCCTGCATTTATCCTGCATTTTTGTATATGTAAACGGGCCCCCATGCGTTAAAGCAATCTTTGCTGCTCCACCCCACAGGGAAAATATTCTTTGGACGTTAATGCGAGCTTCCACCAACAGGGCCATTGCGGTACAAAGGCTTAAGCCGGATTCATACTGTCCGTACCGCATGCTAAGACTCCGCAATGACGTCACGTGGCGGAGCAACACGGCCCCCGCGCGGCGAGCGCCGAGGGTTTGCGCAATATCTGGCAAGAACAGATATTCCGCAGCGACCGCAAAGCTACAGCCAATTACAGAAGAGCTTTTACAGCTACAGCCAATTGCAGAAGAGCATTGGTGTATTTACTTGCGGCACCGCAAGCTCGCCGCGCGGACAGCCAACGATCCAAAACGGCGAAACAGTGCAGCATGGTTGCGGTGCGGCGCGGCAGGTATGAATCCACCTTTAGTGAGCAAGCACCCTTGCTCGCATGGTGCATGCCTTATAAATATAGTATACCTGGTTGTACATCCACCACGGTTTGTGAGATGTTCATCACTTTTCCCGGATAGTCTTGTACGAAGACACTGACGACCGCCCCATTGCCACCGTCTATTGCCACTGCGATCGTCTCGTCAGCATTCAGCCTCAATGTGTTCGGAGCTGCCACGTAGAATTTTCTGCAAAAACGAAAGTACGGTATAGTTCGTGTTGTTGCTTTCCGTGCTATTATCACTTACCAAAAATGATAAACTATAAATACATTCGAGAGCATTAAGAGACGATCGATGAAGTGCTTCAATTTGCAAAAGGGTTAAAATGATAAGCTTCGAGGTCCCTTCTCTTCAAGGAAAGCGGATCACATGTTCGAAAGTGAAAGTAACTGGCAGCAGTATTCAATCTTCCTATGTAATTTTTATGGATATTTTAAACTGTTTTGAAAGGAATACTACAGTGTCGAATTCCAAGCTTAAGCAAAACAACTTTTTTTTTTTTTTTTTTTTTTTTTTTTTTTTTCCGGGAATACGCTAGACATTTCTCCATAATTTTGCGTATTTGTCTGTAAACAAATTAAAAACAAATACACTTGAAAGTTGAGAGTTCAAAATTACGAAAATTTTTGGTCGGCTCAATCAATATGTTTTACATAGGGTAATTCCGGGAGAGATGGACCACGTTTTTTCTTCGTTCTCTAAAAGGCATACATTTTTATATATTTTACTTTTCACAGTATATACATATAGTGTTATGATATTTCTTTCAAAAACCCTAATGCAGAAGATCATACCTGTAAAGGATTTTTTTAAATCATTTTTTTTTAATATTTACTATGTGTTCCTCTCACCCCGCTATACTCCGGGGGAGATGGACCATATGAATGGGGAAAGCTGGACCACCATAAAATAATGAAAAATTTGTACATGTATTAAATTTATGAATGTATATGAAATTTAAAATTAAATTACTCGCAATTAAATTAATTTTAATTAATTTATTAAGTTTACATGAATTACTATGTGACATTTAATATATAGGAAATTGCTTTCATGAAATTGTTTTTATGTGCTGTGACTTAAGATTGACACAAAACCTGGACCATCTCTCTCGCCTGGGCGTGGTCATCCTCTCCCGGTACCCACCCTGACTCTACATTGTGGATTTCACGTCGGCATTTTAGGTTATTTGGAAGCCTACATGTTCCCCCCAGATTACATCATCAAAACTAAATAGATCACACTTAAATAAAACTTTTAATTGTAGAATTATAAACATATGAAAAAATTATTTGACTCACCAACAGCAACAATGATAATTAGGTGAAAAATTATTATGTTTTTTGAGTAGCAAATAGTAGTACGCCTTATAAAATCCCTGTAAGTGTCTCACTGAGATAGCTGCGACCTAAATGGAGAGGCTCATTAACTAATTATTTGGCTGGTCCATCTCACCCGGGTGGTCCATCTATCCCTGAATTACCCTACATAATATTGTTCAATCAATAATCATACTTTTTTCTCGTGTTCCATTTCCATTTTACCTGGGATCGGAGCTGTATTTTCACTCTAATTATATTCTTCTCTTTTGAGAACTTTGGCTTCGAGTAGATGTGCAATGGCATAATCGATTGTGTTCAATTTCATGGTAGCGTATCAAATACAACAATCGCTCATCGACTTTCAGACTAAGTACATATAAGTAAAAAAAAAAAAAAAGTCAGTCTCAGTCGGACGACTGCACGTCAGAAGTGAAAACTTCTTGTCAAGCTTTCTCAAATTTATATTTATGCAGTTAAACAGGTTTCTTCACATTTTTATACATTTGAAATTCTTTGTTAAAAAAAAAAAAAAAATTAATGCTTTTTTAAGGCTGCAAGGGTATCGCACACTTATTTATGATATTCTCACAATTTCACATATCTTTGTACGTTTGTACACATTTTAACGCAATTTTTACTGTGTTAGCGTTGGAAATTTTTGATTTTTAAATTTAATTACATTTCGAATTTCGCCCTCGATTTGTGTGCACATTTAAAATTTAAAGAGAGCGAGCGGGTACATACGGTATACATCAGCGATACACATTTTTTTCCAGGTGTTTGATTTTCTTCGATTTAATTAATAATTCTGCACGTGAATTTATTAATTATCAATAATTATGTACTTACGTTGTAATGAACTGCAATCCCATTTATTTGTAACGAATGATGGATTTATAATTCACATTCAAATGCACTGTATTATAACACTTATAATTCAAATAATGTACAGTATATATACTGTATTAACACTCTTCACTCTATCAAATTAATTTATTGCACAATAACTATATAGCTATTCAAATTAAGTACAGTTCTTTAAATAACTAATCGAAAATTGTAGCATCTACCCAACTAGAAAAAGACTGCACTTTTTTTGAAAAAACATATAGATTGAACACAATTTGTACATAAATAGAGGATAATTCTGAATATTTTGAAAGTATACACTTGTTGTGCAAATTATATGTAGTTTTTATGCATATTAAAACAAAAAAGTACGCAATTTGAAACGATTTTCAGTAAAATATCAAAATGTAATCAAAGTTTTTTTTAAATCCGACGCCTATAGCCTAAGTTGAGTGATCACCTATCATGTCACCCAATTTCATTTCTTCCGCTTTAGTCGTTATTACGTGATGTGCGAACAAAAATTTACGCAGTTTGAAACGATTTTCGGAAAATCTAAAAATCTAATGAATTTTTTAAAAATTCGACGTCTGTAGTTTAGATTAAGTAACCACCTATCTTGTCACCAAATTTTACTTCATTCGCTTCAGTCAATTTTACATGATGTGCGAATAAAAAAACGTCACTAACAGAACGACAGACAGATAAACTACTTTTTTGATGGTACTACTGGGATCCCAAATGCTTAAAACGGAAAGAAATCACAAAATTTTTTAACACCAACTAGTCTAATTTCATTTATTTAGATTCATAAAAGTTCCCATTCCGAAATTGAAACAACAATCCCTTCAAACTTCAGTCATTTCATCTCGAGTAGAATCCGTCTGGTGGTTAGAACGCGTACCTACCACGCCTCGGGTCCACAGTTCGATACCAGTCACGGAAGCTGAAAATACGCAGTTTAAAAGTAACTGGAAGATCTTACGTATGGTAACAGATAGCGGCACTAAAATTCAGTGACACCGCAATCCATATTTGACCCAATTCACTTGTCCGTATGTATCTGAGCTTCACGTTAACTCGGAAGCATGATGGTCATTCGAATTCAGTGATTTTTCCCCATCCCAAAGTGCCTAAAGAAGTTTTCACTTCAAAAGACAGTTTTTAACCCGATTTTATTAATTTCACCTGTATGTATGTATGTATCAATGTAATGGAATATTGTAATTCAATAACCATGTAAACAAGGTCCAGGATGATTTTAAAAACCCTATTTAGTTTATTTACCCTTTTCTATCAAGTTTGAAAAAATAAAACCAAGTAAAGTAAGTTAATTTAAGTAATACTCTTAAAAAAAGTATTATGAAATGAATTTTAAAAAGGAAAAAAAAAATCAAATAACGCAATATAAAGGCTATATGTAAATAAAAGCTGACCTTCATACCGTCAGGGAAATAAATAAAACTTTTCCGTTTGGTCAGGGGCGCAAATCGGGGTATGCAGCAAGAGTGTGTGGAAGCCGAAATTTCCGACTGTCATATAACTTTTTCCCGGATACTTTAAAGGCTACTTGATAATTAAATAGCTAAGTCCCTGCCATTCAACTAATAAACAGCAGTCAGCAGTGACTTAACAAAACTTCTCTCCCCCCCCCCTCCCTTGATCTATTAAGCATTTCTATTATACTATTTCTTTTACTAACATAGGTCATATAATTTGATCTATTAACCATCTTTATGGTTAATAGATCAAATTATATGACATGTGTTAGTAAAATTAAATGAGGAAAGTTTGAAAGAGTAAAATGTAAACACAAAGTTATTGATCCGGCGGAGTAACAAATTTTGTATTTTACTGGTACGTTATATATTTTTGTTGTCTCAGACAGACCACTGTTATTTTCGAGCCCTGTTTTTAACGTACTTTTCACAGCAATGCAGTCAAATATCCCATATGATTAAACAGTCGCGCTACACAGATAACACCATTTATTCCAAATTGAAGGATGTCATTGAATCTGTTCGTTACTCAGAATATATGAAGTATAATTTTTATCGATTTTACTGGACGCTGTTTTTTTTTTTTTTCACTTATTGCGAAAAATATGTTAGTGACTTAAATTTTGGACACCAGTGTAGGACGTTATACGTCATTTTCTGTGTCGAAAACTTTCAAAAACGTCACGGATTCTGTCAATAGTACGAGATTGCCGATGCTTCTGATATGGGGAAAATAGGCTTGTAGCTTCTTACGTCACTGGTAGGCAAAACAAGGCAGACTAACTAATAGTCAGGCTTGTTCTACAGGATATCCGGTAGGCAAAACTAGAATGCAACCAATAGGCTTGCTCTATGTGACGTCGTGTTAGTAAACATGCTACAGCTCTATGCACAGTGAGCATGTGTAGTTCTGGGTAATTTTGAAGATTTGTTGCCACACATGCGAAGGAAATGAATTGCAAAATAGATACAATTGTCTATCTATAAAAATTGAGTTTTCGTTTGATTCTAGAATTTAACGACTTAAGCTACAACAATGGAAACTATTAGCAAGCAAATGGTAAATTTAATATTAGAATTGAAATTACACTTTGACGTCGTTTTTATGTTATGCTTTTAAGAGTAAATTGAATGCTAACAAACTTTGATGAAAAAAATTACATCACGATCAAAATAGTTTCGCAAACATGAGATATAGATCCAGATACGAAGATATAAACTTTTGGAGGTGATCAGATACATATATAATTAAAGTTTTCTCTCTTTCTCATTGGTTGTTTTGACAGTCCCCATTCCCCACGGGTACTTCAGCTAGCGTTTACATAAGTTTCACTTGAAAAGTGATTTAGCATCCACGGTCGACAAATATTCACAACAGAGTCGCATTTTTGAATGATGGCAGTTCAGCAACAGCCACTTTTATAGAAATCGTTTCCTTAATGCTTTCTAGTAATTATAACTAATCTATTTATACATCTGTTTCAAGTGCAGACACTTTTTTATCATTTTCAGCACAAATGTGGAAAAGGAAGCAGCCGATGCATTAATGATAATTAATATTTCATTGAAGCTATTTGCGGGTATTCCGCAAAGGCCCGTACTTGAATCGAGAGACGCTGAGAGAGAACTTCCTCTCTATCTCCTTCCGGAACTGGCGCATTCCGGTTTCGAAAGTTTTCAACACTTTTTTTAATAACTGTCTTTTTCATCTACAACAGCTCTAAATAGAAAAAATTAATCGCTAAATCTCAATCACTAATAAATTTTTTTTTCGAACAAAATTCTTATTATTGTTCTCGTCTAAACCTACCTCTCGCTGCGATAAACGCGAATTATAATTGATTGTTTTGGGTTGAGGCGAAGCTACAGGCTAATACGGGGGGGGTTGTGCCTTGGGCGATGGACTTTTAAGGGGATCTGACGCATAGTCACGTTACATTTGGAGAAATCCGCCCAAAATTGGATCGGTAGAACAGAACTCTGGACCTTCACACTTCAGTCATCTACCCATGTTCAGTTTATTATCCACTGAGTCCGACCAGTGGCCGAGCTCATAGCGCTCTGAACTGGGAGATGGAAGGTGCCTGGTTCAAAACCCGGTCGCGTCCGCAAACTAACGGTTCGGAGTTTTCCATGTTTCCTCCGAAACTTAGAGTAAAATACGGGTTGGGACCACTTAGAAAGACCCCCACGGAGGGCACCCCACCCGTCGACCTAGATCCCACGTGTAGATAATTGGCCGTAATCCCACAACGCAACGCATCCACTTAGGCATTGTTCGGAATCGTTGTCAGGAATTACAAATAGTTCGTCATACGATGATGATCACCAGAGCCATTGCTAAGACTATCAGAGAAGTCAGTATTTTTAAAAGGGACGTGAAAACTTTTGAATCATTGGTTTAGCTGCCAATAGACAAGGCCAAAAAAAAAAAAAGAAAAAAAACAGTTTCAGTGCTGTGTCAATGTTTGGAACGTTGAATCCATACATTTGTAGATACAATGCGGAATATAGCATAGCGTGTAGCATTGTTGTATTGCAATAGACGATAGGTAAGAAATGAATCTTGTTTTACATCGATAGTATAGTAACCGTGATAAGATAAGCAGCTTGTTATGCTCAGCAAAAATAGTAATAAATGTTTGGCATCGTTTATTCTTAACAACATGTGAATGAAGAATATAAAACTTAAAAATTCGTCTTTTTAATCCTTTGATGCGCAACCCTTCCCCAATGCTGAAAATAAGAGCAGCCGTTGCCATCGCTCGACTGAACTACCAGCAAGATGGCGGACGATCGAAACGTTCATCGCGTGCCACAGATCTAGACACCCTTTTTTGACAACAGCTGGCTGTGCCCGCGCACAGCCAGCTGTCATCAAAAAAAGGGTCTCTAGATCTGTGGCACGCGATGCACGTTTCGATCGTACGCCATCTTGCTGGTAGTTCAGTCGAGCGATGGCAAAGGCTGCCCTTTTTTCAGTCTTTGGCCATCTATCCAGCTGTTCTCGCATTCTTCCATTTTTCGGCAGATGTCAGTGCTGTCAAAAATAATCCTGACCATTTTTTGACGGGAAATGACGTGCAAGTAAAAAGTAAAGGAATTCTCGTGGGAGCTATGTCACCCGCAACTACTTTTTATAGAAAATCCAATCTATTCTTCGTGACTGGCGACAGTCAAAACGTCAGAGTTGGGTGTTCCCAGAGCGGGAACACTGCGCGTTAAAGGGTTAAAAGATTCACTTACTGTGCGTAGGTGCCATCCAGTATTCCCAAAAAGAACAGTCCGGCAAGACAGACCCGAAGACCCATCCTGATAGTCGGCGAATGAGACAGTCTGGGCAGAAACTGGAAGATCGTCAACGATTGCTTTACTTCCTTACAGAGAAAAAAAAGAGCTCCACAGTTTCGCTATTGGTAGATTCCGATCTTGATAAAAGCGAATCATTTCGACACGGCGTATTTTCCTAACCTCTGACCTCGAAGGCCCAAGCATCATCTTATTATTCAGAGATCGAGCAGTTCGTTTTCAAAGGAGTGTGGGCATGTTATGTTTATATTGGTTTCGTACGGAAAGCGTTGCGGGGAAAACCACGGACAGGTCTGCTCTGCAAGTTTTGCATAACACAAGCAAGGGCGCCGACAGGATTTCATCTGGGAAGGAGTAGCGTAGTAGAGATGAGACGGGCTCAGCCCGAGCCCGAGCCCGGGCCCGACCTCTGTAATTCACGATTGCGTTCGGGCTCGGGCTCGTGAAAAATTTCTCATTTGTTGAACATACTCCTTGAAACAGATTTTAAAAAGTGATTCATGGAATAAATAGACGTACTTATTTAAAAAAAAATAGCGGCACGGGGGACTAGAAGGTGTGTGAAGCTCCAAAATTTATTCTATCCTATTAATGAAGGAGTTAATTTTATTTGTCTTAAGCATAGCAAAGCTGAAATTTCGGGCTCGGGCTCCAACTTTAATAATATTGCTCGGGCTCGGATTAAACGTCCTCGGGCTCGGGCGGGCTCGGGCTTCAAAAAATGAGCCCGAACTCATCTCTATAGCGTAGCCAGGCCTTTATATTCTTTGGCCAGGCGTCCGGATAAAGCCGGACATAGTTAGGCTTTTTGATTGCTTGTCCGGCCAAGCTGAACGGTGTCCGGCTTTTGACTGTTGACTTTGGCTGATTAGTAATAAAGTACTTGAACTGATTTGGCATTCGATGTTATTTATATTTCATTAGAATTTAACAAGAGTCATGGTAATAATAAAAAAAGCTTGATTTTACATACAATTTTTTTGTTGTACCTATTAATACTGAGACAAAATCCTCAATACTGTAGGCAGTTCGGCTATTTGGTTTTGCGACCTGGCAACCCTAGAAAGGAGGATGCACAAAGATATACAGGGCGTCCCAAAAACATTGGATTGGGGTTTTATTCCCTAGATATTGATCACAGGTAAAAGAATTTTATGGCATTGATTAAAATTTTCTGGAGGTTAAATCTAAACACAAAATTTAAATTTTTATAAAGAGCCCATACAATAAATTCAAAATTAATAAAATTCATGTAATTAGGTGATGGATAAAATTTCAGTTTTTTACCATGAAAAGGTTCAGAGATATGAAAATATTTTTAAAAAAGTGCTGACTTAAGACACTTTTTAATTTCTCTTAAAAACAAAAATCACGTCGGAAGATCGCTTTTTAGGGGCTGTACATAAATTAAGAAAGAAAACAATGGTTGCATAGATACATACTTTTGTTATTATTGGTACTGGGTCCCTTGGCAATTTTCTTCAAGCATTTCTCAGAGTCTTTTTATGGTGAAGGGCTAAAATTTTGTACATCTCCTAATTAATCTATGGAGCACATTTTACTAATTGGGAATATTATGGTACGGAAGATGTATGAAATTTAAATTTTGCATTTACTTAGATTTAATAACTGCAAACTTTCAATTTACAGCCTCCTCGCATGAAGTAAATCCTTCACACCAGGAAATAATAGAACTTTTCACTAAAAGTGTCATGCTTTTCATGTGAACCATATCACATGAAACATAGGTCACACTTAATAACGTGAATGCAACTCAGCGATATTGATAACGGTTCACTTGGATGGCAAAATTCACTTTTACTCAGTTTCTTCTCAAATCCTATTGCTTACTTCGCTAATATTAAACTGGCTTACATTTGCTTTAATCCTTCCATTACAAACATGTTTTATTTACTGCTTGTTTCTTGTACAAATACAGGTTGAGCCTGAAAAAGTGGCCAAAACTTTATGGGGTGATAGAGTGCATCTACACCAGCAAATTTCGTCGTAGAAGGTACGGGCGGAACGCAAGCGCCGAGCCGCTAGGTGGCGTTGTAAATGGTGTAAAAGGTTAGTCGGAACATCAGCGGTGAGATTAAAAGGTATTTTGCACTGGCCAGGGTGACCACTCTTTATTCAGAGGAAAAAGTCTAGGACGTTTAAGCCCTTTCAAGGACAATTTCTGTTTAAGTTCAAGGACAAATTTAACTATAAACACACGCACAATGAGCATACTTTCAATATTTTTTTAAAATCATTTTTATTTTCTTCTGTCCTAAACTAATCTCATTGTTCCGTGTATATATGTTGAAAATTCCTCAAAAATATTTAATATCTATTTTATGATTTAAGACAGACTAAAAAAAAAAAATCAGTAAATACTGTTTTAAGCAAATATTTAGACCGCTTATTCATACTGACGTATTTTCATAGACATATTTTGATTGCTCTTAAATTAATTTACTATAAATTTTTAATGAGCAGAATAAGTTACAGGAATTCATAAATTAATTTTACAGATATTAGTGCAGTTAAATGAAACCCAATGGCGTAATGGTTGATGCATGGTACTGCTGTGCTACAGGTCTGGGATTCCATTCATAAGCTGGACAAGGTTGACTCAGCCTTTAAGAGGGTCGATAAAGTAAGGACAAAGCTTGCTTAGATGACTAAACACTGGGAGCTCTGCATAAGGTTGATCACCTGACCAGGGCATACGCTTTCACACCCCAGTCACAGACAAATAATGGGCAGCACAGGTCTTGTGCCCACTTGTGGATTGAACCAGTTCAGTTTAGTTTGTAAAATGAAAAAGGGCAACTTAAATGTTTATGTAAAAACAGTATTCATTCTTCAATTTCAGAATAGCAGATTCTGTTTGTTTTATTTATATTTTCGATTTGTATGTTCCTGAACTCGTTTCCAATTGTGGAAATGAGTTCAGTTTCATTTAATTGCTGAATTTAACATTTTAAGTGGCAACAATGGATTTCCACTACCAGGTGTCGCCCTCGCCTTTTTTTAATTTTACTCAAATTAGATTTTGCTGGACATCAGTAAGAACAATCACTAATACTTATGAAAGAACATATTTTCTTTTCTAAACTAATTTTATTTTCACAATTTGCAAGTTTGGCAGTTGAAAGTTTAAGTTTTAATGTTTAAATAATCTTTAAGTAAATTTCTTTTAAAAGCTCCTCCTAACCTTTCATAGTAAGTTACCTTCCTAACTTGACAAACCATATTACTAATCTTAAAGCAGGCTTAAAGTAAAACAAATCAAAACGTATTGCCATAATCATTTACAGTCATTATAAAAGTTCACATTAACTCACTGCTTGCAGCATTAAGTTCAGAGCTATTTTTAAATTTCCAATTGCCACCTTGCAGCAAAAAGGAAGGAATTATTGCTTCAGGCAGGTATTTATGTAAGCATGAGTAGTTTTTTTTTTAGTCAGCAAGTGCTGCACTGCTTCTTATTCTTCAAGCCTACATTGATACTATGTGATTAAGATGTCAAGGAAGCTGCAAGTTATCTTTTCTATGGCATCATATCCATCTGTATATGCATTCATTATATATCAAGAATAAACATTCCAGTTCTAATAGAAAAAATAACTTTTGCCTTTTCTGTATCATTTATGCCCACATTAGATTTTTGCTATCACTGATAATTCTAAAGTAACCTAATTTGTCTTTAAACCTTTTAAAAGGTTTAAAGAAACTTTAACAGTATTAGGTTAATCCACAGTCAAACTAGATTATAACCTTAAAAATAAAATCGCTTTCTTTTTTTTTTTTTTTTTTAAATCTGATTGAAGCTTCCAGAAGATAGCAAAATTTAAGGATATTCCAGACTTATTTCAAAATTCCAAGGACATCCCAGGCTTCGAATTTGCTCTTTGTAAATTCAAGGACATTCCAGGTTTTCAAGGATGTGTAGCCAACCTCGCTGGCACATTTGGCAAGAAATAAAAGCTCGAAATGCAGATCATCCGTTTAAAAATTCAAAACCTGAAGCAATTGGAAAATCTGACAGTGTGCAGAGATGGCTTCTTTTGCCCCACCCCCTTCCCCCACAAAATTTCCATGTTTTTTTGTTCCCCCCCCCCCCCATGGCAAATCCATGATTTCTGTAACCATTTTTCCAGACAGCCACCAGAAAGAAAATGTCTTTGGATGTGAGGACCGACCCCTTCATACCATTTATAGCACCAACATTTGGCATTCGAGTTTCTATATCACTTTATTCAATTGGGAATTTATTTGTCACCTGCTAGGCATAAGACAGTAACTCTTCAGCTTTAGCTTGATTGGAGTTGTCTTCGAAGCCAGAAAGTTCAGCATTATCATCGATTTTGTTTGCTTGTGAGGTCAACACTACCATGCAAAATCAGTTTTACTGCATTTTTCTCAACTTGCAGTTGTCCGGGCGGCAGATTTTATGTTTTACATTAGACACTGTGGATGTTGGATCAGCAGATTTTGGGTATTCTACTGTATTTTGAGTAGAAATAAAACAGTCATTTATCTTTGTTATTATACTTTACATGCGGTAGTGTTAGTATTTTAGCGATCAAAGGTTTGAAATTAGAATTGAAAAAGCAAAAAAAAAGAAAAACCAATTTTCTTGCACAGGAATTTTATTTTATACAACACATAAATCAGGACAGAAAGTTATATATATAACACATGTTGTCGAAGAACGAATTACGTTAAAAGTAATAACAAATATCCCAAAAAATAATATACATAAATAGAATGATCACAAATAATATTAATTTGCAAGCTTTAAAAATATTTATCATTTTTTTAAAACCAAAAAAGACTATTTTGCATAGCATACATGTAATTTTTTTTTAAATGTCATGAACAAAAAAAAAAAAAATAAAGAAATTAATATAACTATTTTCTCATTTCTAAGGAAGCAAAAACATAATATTCAATAAGTCTCTAAGTTAATTGATACTCAACCCTTTTCCTTGTTTGTACAAAGACAAAAACGATGATTTTCTTAAAAATGAAACAGTACAAGATTGGAAATGTGAACATATCTTCCTTAAATAATATGCAATGATAAAATACCAGATCTGTATTCAAATGAAAGAAAAACTGTCATTTACCATTTAAAACATTATAATATGACCAACTTTTTTTTTTCTTTTTAAACTGTTCAGTATCTGTTGTCTTTATAACAGGAGGGAAGGGGGGGGGGATCTAAATCACATTAAGTATTTCATTAACTGTGCTTATATAAACAAAAATCATAACCAGATTTTTTTAATGCTAAAGCTTAGACAATTTTGGTTGTACAGAATTTTACACAGAAATAGAAAATGTCACCACCTTAAGTTTCAAACAGAAAAATTTTATTAAAATTACAAGACACATTCAATGATATATGAAGTTGGATTAATTTGTTCTTAAATGCCAAGCATATTGCCCTAGGCAAAAAAAGTACTACAATCTGACATAAATAAATAAAAAAATAATCTACATTGTTACATGTTACATTCTTTTTACTTTTAAAGGATGTTGTACTGGGAGTTTTAAAAAAAAAGGCAACATCACAGCCGAGGAATAAAATTGCATCAGGAATTTGAAAAATTATTTTTTCTCTTCAAAGTTGCACTACACATCGTAGTAAGCAAAAAACCTGTGCCTTTTATCAAACTTTCAGAAAATGTTCTTAAATATGGATTTGCCTTTCAAAAATTTTTAAAGTGTGATACATTTTGCAAATCACTCCATTTTAAAGATTTTTTCTTAGTTTCATAACATACAAGTTTGTTGTTTATCACAATGTGTAGCAGTATAACTTGTGAAGAAAACACCCTAAAATGTTCAAGTTCCTAAAACAATTGGTTTATTTTTGTTAATGCTAAAAATCACATTTTTTTTAACTACAGTCATGGTAAGTTTAATACTTTGATAAAACAAAGCCAAACATATTTTTCCAACTAAACATTTCCAAGAACCAATTATGTAAGCCTGGTTATCTAACATATCAGGTAAGACATTTATACTGTTAAATGTGCAGAACCAAAGTAAAATGACTAATTATAACTACATTGTCTTCCAATTTTACATAATAGAATGTTTTATTAGTGGCATGCAATATTGTGTATATATATGTGTGTGTCTATGTATACATATAAAGACTTGTCGATATGAATATCAGGAACAATTTTTATTAGAATAATTTCACGATATTCGGATTAAAAAATATATTAATGCTGCCCTGTATTGTGTAATATTCAAATCCACATGTGAATAAATATATATATACCAGATAAATAATCCACATACTTTCCTCTCGTCAAGAAAATGACTATGTTGAAGAAATATTTAAGTTACAGCATGAAACTGATTTCTTTTCAGAAGCAGATTGCATTTGTACACAAAACATTCTAAATAATAGATTTGCCATTTAACGTTTTCATTTAAAGTGCATCATACATGGACAATCTATAGTTATAGTATTTTTTTCTTGACAGTATAATTTTTTTTTCTTTCTCTTTCAACAATTTTTTAAGCAATGGTCTCACTGTATACTGTGCTTGTCTTTTCAAGTAATTAATAAATAAACGAAGCAAATACTACTAGATTTCCAAATAAACTTCTTTATTGACAAGTTTGAATAAATATTCCAAAGGAACAAAAATATATATATTGGAGAAACATAATACTAAAAATGCTTAAAGTGTCCTAATCACATAACAAATGGTCCCACATGTTACCATCACCATACACTATACAAGAAGTGTGCTTGAAATATGCTCGTTAATAAATGTATGAAATAGACAGGCCAAGATAAATTTAAATATGCAATAACCGTCTAGTCAGTAAATGCTTCTTGGTAATTTAAGCAATATTTCAAAATAGTATAAACATGGATTTAGAAAAAAATATATCTGTTTACGCTTTGGAAGTATATCTTCTGCAATGGTGTAATGTGTACAGATTCCTTATTTTATTAAAGGAATTACATGTAAAAAATGTAAGTACACAATAAGACTAGAAAAAAAGATGCAAAATGTTCTTTTAGTTTCGACCCAGAACAAAGCTCTAATGCAGCACTCCGATATAATATGAAAACACAGTACTTTATGATAATTAAAAGAGGTATGGACTCATTAACAAAGCCATGCATTTCATCCAGAAAAAAGGCTTTGTATTTCTTCAAACAGAAAAGAATTAGTCATTTATGAATGTTTCTAGCAATGTTTAAAATAAATTTCTGGGAAAAAAAAATGTGTATAGCAAGATATTTAAATTCTTGGCTTAAAATAAAAAAAATTATCAAAAATACTACAATATTTTCGATGTGTTGATGATTTATTGACAAGAACCAGGCAATTTGGTGACAACCATAGAACTTCATTAAAAATATCAAATTTAAATCAGTAGTTAGACAAGCCAAAATTTATATAAGGTATATTCTGAGAGTCATTAATTATGTTGAAGATGCACCTTCTCATATGAACATCAAAAATCTTTGGGAAAACATTCTTCCAAATCGCAGACAGAAGCTGATAATCCTGGTACAAGAAAATTTTCATGTCAACAGTTTTACAAGTTAGCTTTTATAAATATCAGTCAATGCTGAAACAATCACACCATCTCATTGCATAGATGCTCTCTTCTTTAAAGTTATTTCAGACTTTTTGCAACAAGAGCTCCACTTCAATATCATACTAGCATCAAACATATTTGACGTTTATGAAGTTTTCGCAAGTTCATTTGACAACCAATCCAGACCTTCATACAAACCATCGCCTTTAGTTGCACATGTAGCTTGAATATACCACTAAAATAAATAAAAGTACTTAAAATCTGTAGCAGATTTAAAACAATTTTTTTAAGTTAGTTTGTGCTTATAGAAAACATATAGCATGACAATACTACAATAAAAAATAGTTCCAGTTATACATTTACCCCATGCAAAAACCCTCAACTGGTTAAAAATTTGTGACGCAGCATTTTACTTTATAGATCTATTAATTTTAAATACGGGTCTTAAAAGTAATGATATCAAATTTTGAGTGACGCCCTGCTGAGAATTTTAAAGATTTGTTTTTAAATTATGAATTTATTTCAATAATTTAATTTATCTTTTGCGTCACGCTATCCAAAAGGGCAAGTAAAATTTTCATATACATTGTACTTAGTTTGGTTACTATGACACTAACTAAATATTTACGTAAATTTTACTTGCCCTTTTGGATAGCGGGACGCAAAAGATAAATTAAATTATTGAAATAAATTCATTTGCATACATTATACAGACTCAGTGAAAGTGTGATATATTTGACAGTGTATTTCATAATTAAAAGCATTGCTTAAATGCGTACATCTTCTTTAGAAAATAAAACGAAAGTAACTGTAATGGAATTTAAAAACAAATCTTTAAAATTCTCAGCAGGGCATCACTCAAAATTTGATATCATTACTTTTATGACCCGTATTTAAAATTCATAGATCCATAAAGTAAAATGCTGCGTCACAAATTTTTAACCAGTTGAGGGTTTTTGCATGGGGATATCATTACTTTTTAAGGGTATGGTCAGAAGATAATAAATTAGTTTCAAGGGCGAATTTCGGAAGTTTGCTTGACACTAAGTTATGTAAATAAATATACAAACCTGTTTTCATGCAGTATCAGAGTATTTGATTAAAAAAGTCACAGCAAGTTCTTTTGTAACATGTAACAGAAAATTGACATATTTTTGTTAGAATTTTATAATAAGAGACATAATACTGATTATAATCAATAATTTTTTGAGTAATTTTCTATTTATAATTTGGGTTGAGTACAGATTAGTATCCCTGCCACCACCTTTGATTTTATTTCAGAAATTTACATTCAGTTTAATGCTAAGCGTAAGTTAACTTTTTTACTATAATTATATAACTATTGGGCCCCATCAGTGGCCGAGCGCATAGCGCTCTGAACTGGGAGACGGAAGGTGCCTGGTTCGAAACCAGGTTGCGTCCGGCGACCTAATCGTTCGGAGTTTCCGTGGTTTCCTCCATAACAGCGTAAATATGGGTTAGGACCCCTTAGAAAGACCCTCACAGAGGGCACCCCACGTCTCAGCTTAGAGCCTACGTGTATCTATAATCGGCCGTAATTCTAGAATAACAACAACAATATATAACTATTCGTTCTATTGTTTTAATGCATTGTGATTCATTAATTTGCATTCAGTTTAACGATCACCGTAAGTTAAGTTTCGTTAAAATTATTAATTTAATAATCTCATTCTTAATTAATGATAATCTAGTTACTCGTTCTATTATTTTAATGCAATGTTTGCTTTCAGTTTAACCCTCCAAGCGGCTGAGACGTAAAATCCCGTTCACTTCATTCCAGTTTTCGCTGCAATGCATCTATAATTTAAATTATTTATAACACCAAGGCATCATAAAATATATTTCGATATTAAAGCTTATGGGTATTTTAGGAGTTAACTTTTTAATAATTACAAATTTTCCTATCAAAATTTTATTTTTTAAATAATTTTAAAGATGCATGAAAATTTTGCAGTGAAAACAACTTTACATTATTTGCCCATTTCCAAGACGCTCAGAGGGTTAAAGCTATCTCTAAGTTAAATTTTTAAATATATTATGATATACTAAGTTTTTATTAATGACTATAATCATTAATAAAATAGAAAATTACTCAAAAAATTATTGTTTATAATTGGTTTTATGTCGCTTTTTAGAAAACTACATACTATGTTTGTTTTTTTATCAGTTAATAATTTCATTTTTTTAGAGAACGTTTAGATGAACTACCAGTTTAAGAATAAGGGTCTTGCGCGGTTGACTTTCTCAGTGCTTCTGAAGCATATTTACGCTACATCGTGAGAAAAAACGTCCAAAACTCTGAATTTTTAGATTATCAGCCATCCAGTAGACCAGAACCCTGGGCATTTATACTTCAGTTATCTACCATCTTCGGCATCTTATCAACTCTGCTCGGGTGGGCATAACATCTTGTTTTAGATGCCATCTCCGGCCTTCAAATGTCTAATACAAAATATAGTGCATGTATAAATTTAGATTAATTAATCAAATTTCTATCTGAAAAGTATTGAACAAAATTTTAAATCTGGTATTTAAAGGAATACAAAATAAAAGTGAGAAAAACCTAAGATTTGGAAAAAATATTGGTTTTAAAATTATAATTCAATAATTTCAATAAATTTTATATATACATGAAGAGTAAAAGAATTATTATTAAAACTAGTTAGTATGTAAAACTACTATTTATTTTCCTTTGAATACTAAATAATTATTATTAATTATGTGAGCTTTCTGAAGAGAAAAAAAAATTCATTGAAATATTAATTACATATTGAATTTTCCAAATAGAATTAATAATATTAGAAAAATAAAGACTTAATTAATTAGAAATAGCTATCAAAATACTAGGGAAACGAAATACTTAAAGAAAAAAGTTAGGAAGGAGTTTTACCAAAAAATACTTAAATTAATTATTTTTTTAACTCAAAGTCTTAACTATTTTTAATTATTAATTATAGCAAAATAAATTATAGAAAAAATAAGTAAAGTATATAATAATCTGTTATTTTTTAAAATGAAGTAAAAGAAAAACGACAGTAACACAAAGCTCATCTCGCAAAAGTGCGATGTCGAGGACAGAACTCAAGTCATTTGCTCAGGAAGAGGGAGCGAAAGGTACCAGCTGTCTAGGACCAAACTGGTTTACGATATAAGGTAACTTGTACAAATCTTGTCACGGATCTACAGCACTGTATTCCTACTCCCCGTCTTGTTTACCGCCTTTAAAACGAGATCATTTTCCGTATTTCCTTATGCGGGTTAAACAGTTCCCTCTGAACTGGATTAAATTTTAAAAAATTTTTTCCTAGCTTAACTGGCGACGTCACTCACCGAATTTGGCACCGATTAAAATCATATATTAATTGTAAAAAATTCGTTCGAGCGGATTCCGAGATCCAGATGAGACACTTTTGAAAATAGAAAAGTTAGCTGTATATATAAGTGCCGCGAAATTTTACGGTTGGTTGGTTGGGGCTGGCTGCGTCACTAGTTGAACTGTCGTTCTACATGATTTACAGATTAAAAGCTAAGATTCTTAGAGCTACCATCATACATCCTTTCTTAGTCAATTCTTTTTAGAAACGACTTTGGAGCCATCTATTTCTAAAACAAGAAAATTATGGCATTAGCAACCTTGATTTAATAGGTTGTTCAATGGTGACTAAAGTGGCGACTTTTGCTACGAATTTAAAGATAAGTCGACAATTTTCATTCAAAAAAGTCATTTTCATACTATTTTCTAGTTTTTGGCTGCTTGTAGCTTACTTCAGCGACTAACTTAGAAATCACATTTCAGTTTTCGTCAACTCCCTTTTCTTTTAAAAGTTAACTAAACCGGCAACTTTTTTTATGTCGGTCAAGCTATTAATGATACTATTTTTATCTCCACAGGTGGACACCTTAATTAAACTTATTATTACATTGGAATAGCATTAACATTAATACATTCAAGTAGCATTAACATAAGTTTAAAAAGCCAAAAATTGAGTAATATATCACATGTTTTTATCTAGTTTTATTGTTTGATTCTCAGGTAAAAATTCTAACAAAAACATGTTAATCTTCTGTTATTCATCTGTTACAAAGAGCTTGTTGGGACTTTTTTAATCAAATACTCCAATACTGCATGAAAACATATTTGTATATTTATTTACATAACTTAAGAGTCAAGCAAACTTCTGAAATTTGTCTGTGAAACTAATTTATTATCTTCTGATCATACCTCTAAAAAGTAATGATATCCCTAAACAAAAATCCTTGACATGTTAAAAGTTTGTGACACAGCATGTTACTTATAGCTATGAATTCTAAATATGGGTATCAAATAATGATATCAAATTTTGAGTGGTGCCCTGGTGTAACTTTATAAGATTTGTTTTTAAATTCCATTAGAATTACTTTTATTCTTTGCATCACGTTATCCAAAAGGGCACACTATGTACTTGAATGCATTTCACTTAGTTTGGATTCTATGTCACAAAGTAAACATTTACATAAATTTTAGTTGCCCTTTTGGATAGTGTGCTTCAAAAGATAAATTATTGAAATAAATTCATTTGAATACATAGTATAGGATCAGTGAAAGTGTGATATATTTGACAGTTTAATTGATAATTAAAAGCATCACTTGAAAGTGTAAATATTCTTTAGGAAATAAAACAAAAGTAACTAATAAAATTTAAAAACAAATCTTAAAATAACACCAGGGCGTCACTCAAAATTTGATATTTTTAAAACCCATATTTAGAATTTATAGCTGTAAGTAAAATGCTGTGTCACAAACTTTTTACCTGTTAAGGATTTTTGTATAGTTATAGTTACAGGGAAAATTTTTATTTGTAAAAAGCAAATTTACCAGAAAAAAAAAAAAACTAGAGGGGGGGGGGGATGTTTCTTTTTCTAACACTTTAAAATTTTCAAGAAAATTTACATCTCTATCCAGAACTTCAAAGTTTTCATTTTCAACAATTTAGAGAAATCTTCGCTATGTATGGCCTCTTTCTATCTAGTGACCAACTTAGCCGGAGGACATATGGCCCCACAAATCTAACACGCATATTCACTGTTTGTTTTGTATTATGGCAAGCCTACGGACTGCCCCTTGGTCAGAGGACATTTTAAAGGATTCTAATGTGTATTCACATTATATCTAGAGAAAAACAACCAAAACTCTTGGTTCAATCAACAGCCATGTGGCAGATCCAAACACTGCATATGCAGAATTACAACTACTACATACTTCTTTTTAAATATAAATTGACACTAACCTTCTGCTTTGTTGTTTTTACTCGTTAGAAAAAGGACTATTTGATAATCTTTCAATATAGGCCTCTTATAAATATAAAAAAGTACATTTTTTGCTGACTTTGGGGGGGGGGGAATACTGAATCATTTAAATATAATAAACTGATAAATTAAAGACTAAAGCATGAGGTGTGGATAACAACTTTGTTGTAAAATCAAATTGCATTTTCTATTGAATTCATTCAGTACATCTACAGAATTACCCTCAAACCAGTATTATAGTAATGACTTAAGTGATTGTTGGAAACATATTGGAAAGCAGTAGTCCTCTAAAATAATTAAAAAGGCAAAAATTTATTTCCTCAGACCAAACATATTGAAATATATTCAATTTATTTTCTAAAATTACATTTTAAGATGCTTAAAAGCTATTGGCTTTTGTCAAGTTGCTGTAGAGGGTTGCCAATTAATTTTCATCTCCATCTTCGCTCACCAAAACTCAAAAATTTCCCTGATTGCATTGCAATAAAGAGTACAGATATATAATCTATACTTAAAAATTGTTAAAATAGTCACCTAAAATTCGTAAGAAGGCACTCTATAAGCTTAAAACAACACAAGTGCTTTCAGCTCTGTGAGCCTGGTATTCTTTTGAATCCATAATTTTAAAATGAATACATTTCATGGACTTCTTGTAATTATGGATTCAAAAGAAGCATTGAATGACAAGATACACGTGCAAGTAGACAACTAGGAATTGCTCCTGCAGAGGAAAAAACTTCAGTCAACCCAGAAGACAGCCAGGATCGCTGAGCCGAAAGTGCTCATGTTGTTTTAAACTTTTAGCATATGTTTTTATGGATTTCAGGTGACTATTTTAACAACTTTTTAACTATTTCCCTGACTGTATTTCTAAAGAATTAAGCACCAAAATAATAGCCCTTTGACCATAAAACTCCAAAATAAATTTACAATAAAAAACAATAGATTTTTTTCCCCCCAGGTCGTAGTACAACAGAAACATTTAAGAATGAAATAACCCCAGACACATCACTTCATCTAAAAACAATTATTTCTATACATATCAGGGATGAAAATTCATAAGGTATAGAGCATAGGTTCCCAACGTGGGCGATAACGCCCCCCTGTGGGCGTTTGAGGCTTTCAGGGGGGCGGTAAAAGACCCAGAGAAAATTAGGAGACGTTGATATGGCACGGAGGGGCGTGGGAAGATTAACCAAATATAGTCTAAAAAAGACTTAAAAATCACTCTGATAATTCATTTCTATCACGTGTGCGAAAATTCACATATTTTGATATGAGACTTCGCTGTTGAGAGAAAGAGACCTTTCTAATATACCTCTCTAAAACTTTTATTCCTCTCTTTTAAATGAAGAAGAAATTCAGTAGAGTTTCAATTCCAACAATATTCTATCTATTAGTAATTTTTCTTTTATTCAATTCTTGTTTTCACCATGCATTATGTACGCTCTGATTTTTCTGGAGTGGCAGGGGGGAGGGCGGTATTGAAATATTCACTAGAAAAGGGGGCGCCAGTTCAAAAAAGGTTGGAAACCTATGGTATAGGAATACTGTGTGAGCTTAAATTTAACCATCGATAAATTACATAGTGTACCTAACAATTTCAACTATAAAACTTCAAACAAACAGACATCTGTAAGAAAATAATACTTATGCACTCATTTATAAATAAATGTTTCATAATCAGTATTCAATAAAGATTTTTCAATAAAGAAAAAAAAAAAGGGCTATTAGTGCTTCAAAATATTATCTTAAGCAAAAACATAAAATTAAAGGTCAAGACAAATCAAATCTCATCTGAATTCCAGACTATTCTTTTAATATATAAAAAAATAAGACAGATTCTGAAAAAAATTTGATTTTAAAAGGAACTATGACAGGAAAATGTGCTACGATCCTGTATCTTAGCTGCAAACTGCCAGAAAATAAAATAATGAATTCCTAACTCACAAGTTAAGTTTTTTTTAAATTAAATATAAAAAATAAATTTTTCTTATTTAAAAACAAACAAACAAACAAAAACTGCACACGAGATTTTGAATATTTTTTAAAATGAAACATCAATTCTTTTGATTTTAAAATTGCAGGAGAAAAATGACATATACACAAATCAATAAACATATTATGAGAAAAAATACTTCTCTGTAGAGTTGAATTAAAATGTCCTATTTTAATATAAAATACTAAAAACTGCTGCATTTTTTAAAGAAAAAAATATAAAATGAAAGCACCCCCCCTCCACACACACACACACACACTTAGCCATACAAAATCAATCTAATGCAAATCCATATCCTTTTAAAATCATAGAATTAGTGTGATATGATTTCTTAGGTTTGCACATAATTTCAGATGCATTAAAATTCAAGAAATTTATAAAAATATCAAAATAACATTTGTGTATTTTGTAATTTTAATTTTACTGATGTGAATAAAGAAATACTTGAAGAAAAATATTCATTTACAATGAGGTGATTCAAAAAGATTGAATTGGCAGTTGTAGAAGACTGAGATCAGTGATAATTATATTTTTTTAAGTGTAATCTGAGAGAGGGAGAGTTAGTTGTTTAAAAAAAATAAATGCAGAAAATAATCTAAACTCAGAATTCCACAGAAAATTTTCATGCTTGAAGTATTTACAAAATAAAAGATGCTATAACATAACTACCAGAACAGCTTTCTGTGCTAAACATATTTAAATATATTAAATTTTAATGTTGTTCATGTATTGCAGATTACAAAAAGAGAAGGGAAAAACTCACTCTCCTATTCCTCAGAGAATTTAAGCCTAATTTTTCAGTAAGTTCAGCAGCAGGCATTGCATTTGGTAAATCTTGTTTATTAGCAAAAATAAGTAACACAGCTTCAGATAGTTCATCTTCTTTCAGCTGAAAAGTTATAGTAGCATTAAGTATTATTGTACAAAATAAAAATTAACAGATAAAGCAAAAAAGTTTAAAAACTTAAACATTTTATCAGTCTTTAAATTTCTGTATTAAAGAATTTATGTTAAGAAATAGAAAATCTAATATCTTAAAAAAATTTCTGGAGAAAAATATTAGATATAAACACTTAACAGCAACAACAACTTTGAGAAAATTATTAAACCCATTTCTAATTATATTGTCAACTTTATTATAAAGTTGAAAATATATTTAAATTACAAATTAAAGCAATTTTCAAAATAGTATAATGCTAACATTACTACTACTCTATCATAATTATCAATGTTATTTCAGAAGATTATGGAAAGGCATCATGTATATACAAATCAAACATTTTTAAAAAACACATGCCATTTTTGACAGCTCATCTTGTGCCTCAGAAATTCTATCTCTATCATTGCTGTCCACAACAAAAATCAATCCCTAGAATAAAAGAAAAAAATGTATCAGTAAGCAAAATGAGCAATAGAAAATATGCATGATATAACACTAAAAAATTTTAACTAAACACTGTGCAATATCTACAAAATGCAACAGTTAGCTACTCAATCCAATTTTTTTTTTCCCCCTAGGTTATCATTTCAGCAAGATGTTTTTTTGCAGGGCCAAGCAATAACTGCCTTACACTTGCAAGTTAATACAAATCAATAAGGACCAATTGATAAAAAAAACACAAAAATTTTGAATGAATGTTAAGAGACAATGTTCAACAAAATTCATAAATGCAAGTTCTTAATAGTAAGTCAGGGAAGGCCTTTCATTATACGATTATAAACTTGTATTGTAATAGTAGAGAGATGAGGGGGGGGGGAGACAATTTTATAATAATTCAATGGTCATTTAGAAAGTAAGTTTGAACTAAAACAATAATATAATTATTTATAATACCAGGGATCACTGCAGGTAAAATTTAAGTTTGTTTTGAAGCCTCTTTATAAAATTAAATCCGGACCCTTCACAAAAATACTATCTATTGAAACGGACCCTTCACATAAATAGAATTGAACAGAACAGCCCCTCATTCAAATTTTATCTTACATTTGAATTTCTTTTATAAATTATTTTAACACAAAAGTGACTTTAACGAAAGTACAAGTTGAAATTCACAAAAACAGTTTTCATAAAAACTGTGACTCTGAAAAATTTTTCTGGATTAACTCCTGCATGCAGATTGTAAATTTCTTTTGAAGAGTTAACATGTTTACAGTTTTTAACGAGTTATGTATAAAATTAATTTTTTTGGCTTTTCAAGTCTCATTCTATTAATTTAGAATCACAGCACATGAAAAAGGTCTATATGTGCAGGAACATTATCTATAAGAATCAACTTTAAGGTCATTTCATCTTCTTACAGTTATTTAAATTAAAATATAATCATTACCTTTTAAAAAGAAGGCTTGTACTGGTCTAACAGAATTAAAACTTATGGCACTATCCAAGCGAAATGCTTACCTCTCATTTCTTTTGCCCAAATTTAGAGAGCTTAGCATGTATTCCGATCCAAGTTAAACACACAAAAAGTTTTTTTTATTTGCATTTTTGAGTGTCACATGTGACTTATTTGAAGCTTCAAATAGCTTTCATAAAAGCAGATTTCGCTTGTAACTAATATGGTCACTGTACTCAAGCTAGGAGCAACAAACACACAAATCAGAAAAAAAAAAAAACTCATAAAGGCTTTGAGAAGAAAAAATCTGTTTGAAAATCGAAAGAACCTATCGTTAAAGTATATAGGTTGTCTGAAGAAGCTGCCCGTGATCTAGCTATTTGAAGAGTTTATATATATATATATATATATATATATATATATATATATAACTGACTGCATTTAACTCTAATTCTTATTCTCACAAGAGGAGGGAGTGCAGCACCTGCTCATATTTCCATTAATACAACTGATGCTCTTCTTTATGAACACTTGCAATTTTTTGAACTAGTGAGCAGCAACAAATACACATTGCAATAGACATTTTTATAACTCGATTTTACAAACCATTTGAGTGGTCCCTGTGGGTTCCTGAAAACGTGTGTCAGTGTTTAAATGGTGCATCTGAATAAGTTAAAATCAGGTATCTTCTATACTATTAAAATCTGTGCGCGTCTGTCTGTCTGTGTGTAGCATCATCTCCTCCGAAACCGCTGGGAGTTGAATTTCGATCGAGGTGTCCACGGATTCGAAAAAATTCTGAGAAAGGTCTTCCGCTAATTTAAATTTCGAAATTCGAATTATTTTAGAAGATATTGATAAAAAGCCCCGTCAAAAACGCTAATTTTTGCTCTCCATAATTCCGCGATTGTAACCCCTGTAGTCAAAAAAGTGAGAAATAAGCATCGAGGTTGCCATGTTTGGCTATTTTATTAAATTATTTAGACTCCTGCAGTAAAAATAAAAGAATAATGATTTTTTTCTGTTTAGATTATTTACAAAGTTATTTTTTAATTAAAGTATTGCGTGCGTGTGAAATCAGAGCAGGAATTCAATGTTTTTTATGTCTGAAAGAATAAGGGATTGAGAGATTTCCGAGATAATGTGTATATTTTTTAGTTTGGCCGAAAAAAAATGGCTCATTTGGCGATTTTGAGAAAGTAATAGGTTCTACCGATTTGTACAGTTTTGGGCTTGGCGCAAATTACTGAGAGCGTAACGAAATAGTATTTTTAATAACAAGTATAAATTTTACGGCGCTATACTTCGATTTTTCATAGAAATAATGTAGTTATTAAGGCGATTTTAAACGATCTATAGAATTTTCACCAAATTAAGTAAACAGATTTAAGTTAGAGGAATTCCGCCAAATTTCAGAAAATTGAATGGTGTATGCTGGTGTGGTGTATGTTGGCATTTGGCGATCGAAGTACTGTGTAAAAAATAATTGATTCTTTATTTGTTAAAGCAGCGCTACGGAAGTTTCTTTTACTAAAAGCTGTTAGAAAGGCGTAATTAATACTGTAATATATTTTTTGTTTTACAAATTGAAATGTATGTTGATTCCTACTTTAGTACATTTCTTAGCAAAGTTGGCGAAAAATATTCAAATGTAGTGCAGCTCTGTACGTATTATTAATTCCATTCCACAATTGAGATGAGCCGATGTCACTAGCGTATGCATAGATATTTTTTTTTAAATTCCGCCAAACAAAGTATTGCGTATTGCCTTTAGTGTCAAGTTTAATTTGTGGTTTGAGCTATTTGGCATCGACTGGTGGCGTTATTGACACCAATATGGCAGTTCAGCAAAGTAAACAAAAATAACTCATTTCATGTTCCATTTTTATAGTTTCCGTAGCAACGGAATCCATTGTTGCCACTTAAGTTATTAAATTTAACAATCAAGTGAAACCACTCATTTCTACAGCTTTTAAGACTCGTAAAAGTGAAAACGCATCAAATGTGAAACAAATAGAACTGTAAGAGGCATGCACTTTAAAAATAATCGAAGTTTTCATGTAATTCTATATACCTTTAATTTTATTTCCTTCGCGTGTGGGTGCCATTTTTATGTCAATTTTTGCTGCCTTGCTGGCAGATTATCCGGAGCAGTACACAAGCACTAATGTGCATGCTCCTCCGGACATAAACCAGAGCGTATGTCCGGCGCGTATTTGTATAACCCCCAGGCCGTACCCGGGGGGACCAGGGGTGTCCTCCCCCCCGAAATCTAAAATTTTGTTAACAAAACAATAACAATGAAGCGTTTTTGTGAAAAATTGGGCCTTTTTCATCTTTTATGAATTTATAAATTTAATTTCTGTACACCCCCCTCCACCGAAATTTTTTTCTGGGTTGGGCCCATGGTAACCCCACTGTGTTAATCAGTTTTCTGGGGTCAGATTTTTTAGAACATTTTTTTTTTCAATGGAGATTCTCATCCTGAAGTATATTGATCACTGATACATGAAAAGAAAAATGATGAATTATGCGCTAGCAGTGACGTAGTCAGAAATTTTTCATGGGAGTGTTACGACTACTGCAGCTCACATATATGTATGTATACGCGTGTGTGATAAGGGAGTGAAGAATATACATTTTGTATGGCAAAAAACTCCTCATGGAGGGTTGTGACCCCTATCCCCTCCTTGGCTATGCCACTGCACGCAAGCATAAGTTGTCACGTCATGAAAAACCGTCGTCGATGGTAAACACCAAAGTTTTTTCGAGGGTTATACAGAATTAAAAATTTTGTAAAGTTTACTTTTGATACAGTTCGGATATTTGCCACCAAGGTGAGATGAAATATTACTAAATACAGCAACCTAGAATTTTCTTTTGAATTTGACACTATGCAACTACAGTAGATTCCCTATAACACGGTAGATACGTTCCGTGTTATAGGAATCCGTGTTGTACGGGTCCTGCGCTATACTCAACCTGGAGTGCGGATTGCGCGGAATAATCGCGGCAAAACTTATTTGCACTCCGTAGAAATACAATGATGTTTGGTATTGCCATTCAAAAGGAATGTTAATTACAGGAGCTAAAGCGTCATAATATCAGAACATATGTCTCATTTTACCGTGCTGTATGAGTCTCTTTTAACGTGTTACACGAAAACGATCATAATTTTTTCGCCGTGTTCAACGAATTCGTGTTGTAGACCCGTGTTATGAAGGGGTCTACTGTAAATTGTTAAAAATAAAACATGAAATTAGTTATTTATTTAGTGCGAGTTGACAGTGAGACCAACGTCAGTTTTATGTAACAAGTGTGATACTGCATTAAGAGTTTAGTAAGGGTGATAAACTTTATCGCAGAAGTTACGTCACAAATGTTTTCATTTGAAATGGGGCGATTTTCACTAAAACTGTGTGCAAATTTAGCTTATAACGTACGTGGTGCTTATATTATTTCATGTAGGTTTTGTTAATTTAGGTGAAATTTGTTAGGAAAAGTAACTGTAAACCTTACCTTAAAGGTTCCATGACATGTGGCTGTGTTCTCTTTATTATATCTGAATGCTGTATAACTTAACTTTAATTATTTGCCTTAAAATCTAAAGGCACTGTTAGCTCTTATTTTTATTAATTAAAGTTCTTACTTAAAACTATTCTAATATCAATGCTTCAAACAAGCACCTAATTGCTGCAAAACGTTTTGCATAATGTGTTTCTGTTTTTGGCCGCTAGAGGCGCTGTACTCCCGGCGACTTGCCGCAGAGCTATTTTCTCCTTTTTCTTTTCACGTCACAGGTCCGCAGTCCTTGGTGACGTCGTTGCCTGGCCAATAGTATAAAAGTTCGCCGTTCGCCGCGAGAGAGGTAGAGAGGAGGCGAAAAGGGTGATGCGACAAAATGCGTATGGAAGGACGCTCGAAGCCAGCCATGTGAGATGCTCTGAGGTGAGTCAAACGATTAACCTGGCGAGCCATCCCGTCGCAGCTTCCAACAAAGCCTTTTTTTGATTATGCCGCTACAAGCTTATCTCAAGGTGATGCTGTTCGATTTGTTGTCCAGAATGTCCGATGCCACATAGATGCTGTACCACATCAAATGCCTGTTTTTTGTTTCCATTTGTTCATCCCCATCTGTATACCAGCCTTCATGCTTCATTACTTAAATAAAAGAACTATCAAGGTAAACGTTTTTGTCATCTTTTACCTGGCAAGCCCTCAATTCATTTTTCTTACTAGCTTTCACTGCTCAAAGTATAAAACTCTGCTAAAATACAGACATTCCGGTTATGGGCCTCTGCCATTTAAAATTATGTGAAGATTATGTTATTAAGTATGTGCATGTATTCCTTGATTTTAACTATTTACAAAAAGATTTTAACGAGCATTAAGAGGGCGGGCCCTGATTAGAAGTTTTTAATTATATAAATCTATCTGAAAAAAAAAAAAAAAAAAAAAATGGAAACTATATCGATGCAAGTTGATAAATTGGGCTCTGATAACTATGAGACATGGAAAGAAGATATAAAAGTCTTGTTAATAGATAGAAATTGCTGGGATATTGTAACCGGCGAAGAAATTAGACCAAAAGAAACGGAAGTTAAAGAGTTGAGGGACTATAAAATCAGATACGGTAAAGCGTATAGTACCATATATTTAAATATATCCAGTGAATATAAGCCCCTCCTCGCCGGGACATATGATCCCAAGGAAGTTTGGGAAAAGCTAAAGAAACACTTTAAGCCCGAATCAAGAGCTCGTTCTATCGCTTTGACCGATGAGTTCTTTTCATGCAGAATTAACGACAATGAGGAAGTAGGATTATTTGGTGCTCGTTTAAAATCTATTGCAACGCAGTTGCGTGAAGCTGGTACACCATTAGCGGATTGGTACCAATCTTTTCAATTAATTAGATATTTACCCCCTGAGTACGCAGGGATTGTGCAGGCCATCTATAGATGGGATGACGATGAATTTAAATTCGATAAAGTTCTAGCTGAATTATTAGCCGAGGAAGCCAGGTTGAAACAAAGCTTAGGCGACCGTGCCGCTATTGCTATGTCCAGTCAAGCCAAACATGAAAAACGTACCCCTCGTAAAGGAAACTTTAAACGTGAGACGAGGCGCTGCTATGGATGCGGAAAAACCGGACATTTAAAAATCAATTGCAGACACCCTCCTCCCCAAAAGCAAAAAGGATCTTATCACCCTAAAAATTTTATTATTGAAGCTTATTCTAACCAAGTAATTGAAAATGATCGTTCATGGGTTTTTGACACTGCCGCAAGTAATCACTTTTGTAATGAAAAAGATCTATTTAAATATTTTACACCCATTAAGGGTAAGTCAATGTCCGTCGCCATAAATGGTATTGAATGTCCTGTCGAGGGGAAGGGAACCGTAGTTCTGAATTTCCAGAACGGAAAGATGAAACGTGTTTTGAGAAATGTTTTTTACTCCCCTGAACTAAGACGCAATTTACTACCCGGTTCTATCCTCGATTCAGAAGGTCTTACCTTTAGAGGTGGTCAGGGTAAAGTTCATGCATTTCTGAAAAATAATCTAAAATTATTCACCGCCTATAAGAAGCAAGGACTGTACTTTTTGTATCCCAAGTATGATAAATTGAAGCGAAATTCTAAAAATACTCACGAGAAGAAACCAGAAGCAAATGTCTCCTCTCCCCCTAAATCGGAAGATTTAGAACTCTGGCACCAAAGGTTCTGTCATATTAATTATAAGTCCATAATTGAAACTAGTAAATCAAACTGTGTCTTTGGCCTTCCTACTTTAAGAGCACACCCCGAAATATCATGCCATAATTGTAAAATAGCTAAAACGAGACGTAAAAGTTTTAAAAGCATCCCTTCAATCCGCTCAACTAAACCCCTACAACTTTTACATATGGATGTCTGTGGTCCACTTCCCAACCAGTCAATAGTTGGTCATCGTTTCTTTTTAACAATAACAGACGACTACTCCAGGAAGACTACCGTATATCCTATGAGAAAGAAAACCGAAGTATTTGAGTGTTTTAAGAAATTTCAAAGAAGGGCAGAAAGATTTTTAAACACTAAAATTATTAACATCAGAACCGATAATGGGATGGAATTTTGTCATAACGAATTTAAAAAGTTTTTAGATGAAGAAGGGATTCACGCTGAAAGAACAAACGACTATACTCCCGAGCAGAACGGAGTTAGCGAGAGATACAACTACACTGCCCTAGATGCTGTAAAAGCTATGCTAAGCTCAAGCGGATTAAGTAACAGCTTTTGGTCAGAAGCACTACTTTGTTTTACCTACGTTTGGAACCGAACTTGCCACGCTAATCAAGTAAGAACGCCTTTTGAACTTTTTAGTGGCCGTAAACCTTCCATTAAACACTTAAGAATTTTTGGCTCGAAAGTTTACGTGGGAGTACCTCGTCAATTAAGAAATAAACTTGACATGAGGGCAAAACAGGGCACTATGGTGGGTTACGCGATGCAAAGTCGTGGATACAGGATTTGGATCCCTGGCGATAGGAAAGTAATCGAGACTTCTAACGTTAGATTCGAAGAGGAAATACAAAAACATGAAAGCAATGGAGTCGTACTGGACCCTATAAGTTCACCCAACGAGGATTCGGGGGATAGTGAATGTGAAGACGAAACACAGGAAAAGGATTTTATTTTTGACAAAAAGAAAGAAATGTATTTAGGTAAGCCAAGTACATCTGAGGAAGGGGAAAGTGACGAATCTGAAGGGGAGAGGGAATCCTATAGAAACGTAAAAACGCAGCTTAAAACAGTAAACTGGGTTAGAAGAGCAGTTCCAAGAAAAGACAAGTCTCGAACCGATATTTATTACGGAATTGAGGGCAGTAATGTCAGGTTAAGATCCCATAATGATGTAAAAAGCTACTGCAATAAACACGGGATTAAATATGATCCAGAAATGTTTTGTTTTAAAGGTAAAAATACATACTCGGGCATTGTACAAGATGAAGCTAATTTTTCAGATTCCTGACTAGAAGAAATTCAAATACCAAATAATTTTTTCCAGGCAATTAAATCTCCCGAGGCAGAGAAGTGGATGCAAGCTATGAATGACGAGCTAGATATAATGAATGAAAGAAAAGTATGGGACTTAGTTCCGAAACCTGAAAATGCGAAAATCATCGGAAACCGATGGGTGTATACAGTAAAAAGAGACGCTAGTGGAAAAATCGTACGTTTTAAATCAAGACTCGTCGCCCAGGGTTTTGGGCAAAGAAGAGGGGAAACTTACGATCAAGTCTTTAGTCCTGTTGTTAATTTTACTGTAATTCGTTTCTTTTTCTCATTACTAGTAGGTCACTATAAATGGAACCACTCTCAAGCTGACGTAACCTCCGCGTACCTGTACGCTCCGATTGAAGACGAAATTTATATGTTCCAACCTCAAGGTTTCAAGGAAGAAGGTAAGAAAGATTTTGTATGTAAACTAAATAAAGCCTTATATGGTTTGAAGCAGAGTGGCAGAGAATGGTTTAATGAGTTTCACAGAATTTTAACTGAATTACATTTTTTCAGGCTTGAGTGGACCAACTGCGTTTATGTTTACAACAATCTAGTAGTGTTACTTCTATACGTTGACGACATTGTACTCCTAGCTAAAACAGAAAAGGAAATAAACCACGTATTCGATTTATTAGAAGGAAAAATCAATCTTAAGAAGTTGGGGAAAACAAGAAAACTATTAGGCGTTCAATTTGAAGAAAATGAAAATGGCTTATTTATACATCAAGAGGAATACATAAACAAGATTTACAACCGCTTTAAAAGTTTTAATATACCCATCTCATCCCTTCCAATCGCTCCGGGTATCGTAATGTCAAAAATGGACTGTCCAACTAACGCCGCAGAAGTTAAAGAAATGGAAAAATTTCCCTATCGCAACATCTTAGGATGTTTGTCGTTCCTTGCAAGCAGAACCCGTCCAGATATTTCATACGCAGTAAATGTTTTATCACAATTTCAATCTAATCCCGGATATAATCATTTCAATCAATTGTTAAAATTACTTGGCTACGTTAAATCTACTTCACACCTCAAATTAAAATTATCTAATATAAATCAGATTTCCATAAATTGCTACTCAGACGCTGATTTTGCTTCAAACAGAGATGACCGAGTGTCAATGGGAGGATATATTTTAATGCTGGATCAAACCCCCATATCATGGCGTACGTCGAAACAGAAGTGTGTCGCTCTATCTTCGATGGAGTCGGAATTCATCGCCCTGACAGAAGCCTCCAAAGAATTGCTGTGGATACAAAGAATTTATAATGAGCTAATAAATCTAAAACTACTTCCCAAAGACCTGGATAAAGTTACACTTTTTTGCGACAATACTGCCGCCATAGATTTCAGCAACTCGCCCATTGAGAACAGCCGGACGAAGCACATACATGTAAAGTATCACTTTTTAAGAAGCCTAGTTATAGATAAATTATTTACCTTAAAATATATAAATACAAAGAATAACCCAGCAGATATTTTCACAAAACCTCTTCCAAAGACTGGACTTACAACATTCAACGAAAGACTTTTTTGTTCAGTATCAAAGCCCTACTCCCACTAAAGGGAACCTAGGCAAAATTTTTGAAAAGTCTCTTTAGACTTTCTTTTTGAAAAGAAAATTTCAAAGTCCTACTCCCACTAAAGGGAACCTAGGCAAATTTTTCTGAAAAGTCGCTTTTGACTTTCTCTTTTTGAACATAACCTTTTCTTTTGTCAAGTCGAAGACTCTCTACGAAATAAAAAGGGGAAAGGAAAAATTTTCTTGATCTTTTGAAAAGAAAAAACGGACGTAACGGAGAAACCTTGCTCTGTGAATGTAAATGACTCAAACAAACTTTTCTATTTTTATCTCTTTTCTTAAGAGTTTTTTTTTGAGGTGCACCTCACCCCTAAAGAAAGTACAAGCTTGTTGGTTTTCTTTGTAAAGTGAATGCAAATGTGTTTAATTGCATTATGTGAATCTTTTGAAAAGTGTTTTTTTTACTAACGTTTTTTTTGACTGGCCAGTCGTACTTTATAGTCGTACTTTATAGTGTAACTATGCATATTTTGTACTAACCCTTGTGCTTTCTCATCTGTGTTCATCGCTATTTGCATAATATGTCCTTTGTTCTTTTCAGAGGGAAAAGTACTTACTCTCTTTTGAAAGAATTTTTTTTTACTTGTTTGAAGCAGTTCCTTTTGCCATGTCATGGAAGGCGGGCCATTGTTAGGAAAAGTAACTGTAAACCTTACCTTAAAGGTTCCATGACATGTGGCTGTGTTCTCTTTATTATATCTGAATGCTGTATAACTTAACTTTAATTATTTGCCTTAAAATCTAAAGGCACTGATAGCTCTTATTTTTATTAATTAAAGTTCTTACTTAAAACTATTCTAATATCAACGCTTCAAACAAGCACCTAATTGCTGCAAAACGTTTTGCATAATGTGTTTCTGTTTTTGGCCGCTAGAGGCGCTGTACTCCCGGCGACTTGCCGCGGAGCTATTTTCTCCTTTTTCTTTTCACGTCACAGGTCCGCAGTCCTTGGTGACGTCGTTGCCTGGCCAATAGTATAAAAGTTCGCCGTTCGCGCGAGAGAGGAGAGAGGAGGCGAAAAGGGTGATGCGACAGATGCGTATGGAAGGACGCTCGAAGCCAGCCATGTGAGATGCTCTGAGCTGAGTCAAACGATTAACCTGGCGAGCCATCCCGTCGCAGCTTCCAACAAAGCCTTTTTTTTATTATGCCGCTACAAGCTTATCTCAAAATGATGCTGTTCGATTTGTTGTCCAGAATGTCCGATGCCACATAGATGCTGTACCACATCAAATGCCTGTTTTTTGTTTCCATTTGTTCATCCCCATCTGTATACCAGCCTTCATGCTTCATTACTTAAATAAAAGAACTATCAAGGTAAACATTTTTGTCATCTTTTACCTGGCAAGCCCTCAATTCATTTTTCTTACTAGCTTTCACTGCTCAAAGTTTTGAAGTATAAAACTCTGCTAAAATACAGACAAAATTCAATAAAGTCATCTGCAAAATAACTGCGCTAATGCATTGTCCACGCTTTAGGAAATGCAAGATAAAATAAAATAGTTGTCAACATCATGTAATTTATTCATCTGGTATATATTAAATGCTATAATTAAGCTTAAAAAACAAAATTATATGAAGTAGAAATCAGGCATTTTTCGAAAGAGAGAAGTTTCATTTGCATACCGTAAAGATCTTTTTTGATCGCCAGTGACACTGACAAAGTTTTTGTGTCATCAGGTTGCAATCATCTCAGATTTGCACTCATGACGTCAACTTTTAGTCACGATTCAAGAATTTTTTTCACGTTTTGAGATTCCGTATTACTGGGTTTAATTCGAATTATATGTGTGAGGAAAATATTAGTTTCCCACCGTGCGGAGAACGGGCAAGCAGCTAGTCTATACTATTAAAATCTGTGCGCGTCTGTCTGTCTGTGTGTAGCATCATCTCCTCCGAAACCGCTGGGAGTTGAGTTTCGATCGAGGTATCCACTTATTCGAAAAATTCCGAGGAAGGTCTTCCGCTAATTTAAATTCCGAAATTCGAATTAGTTTAGGAGATTGATAAAAAAACCCGTCAAAAACACTAATTTTTGCTCTCGCACTCCGCGATTGTAACCCCTGTAGTGAAAATGTGAGAAATAAGCATCGAGGTTGCCATGTTTGGCGAATTTATTAAATGATTTATACTCTTGCATTAAAAATAAAGGAATAATACTTTTTTTCTGTTTCGAGTATTTGCTAGGTTATTTTTTAATTAAAATATCGTCTGCGTGGGAAATCAGAGCAGGAATTCAATATTTTTTATACGCAAAAGAAAAAGGATTTGTAAATTTCAGAGACTAAAGTGTATAACCTTATAATTTGGCAAAAAAAATGGCTTATATGGCGATTTTGAGAAGTGGATTCTAGTGGTTTGCACAATTTTAGGCTTGGCGCAATTTACTGAGAGCGTAAAGAAATAGTATTTTTAAAAACAAGTGTCAGGTTTTACTAGAATTTAGCCTGAAATTTTAATTTTCTGTTCAGAAATAATGCAGTTATTAAGGCGATTTTAAATGATTTTCATCAAGTTAAATAAATTGATTTAAGTTAGGGAAACCCCGCCAAATTTCAGAAAATTAAACTTTTTCATTTGTATTGCTAATTCTAGGCCCCGATTGATATGAGTTAGTGTTACGTGCGTATGAATAGATAATATTTTCTAATCCCGCCGAACAAGGTGTAATAAAATAGGAAGTCTTTATAAATACAAATGCTGTTAGAGATGAATGAGAATATTTTTTAAACCCAGTTAGACTAGCTGGTAATGCCTTAAATTATTGCATTTATTGTCAAGTTTAATGTGTGATTCATTTTGGCTATTTGCCATCAACTGCCCACGTTAATTACGCCAAAATTGCAGTTCTAGCAAAGTAAACATAAATAAATCATTTCATATTCTATTTTTAAGACTGCTACAGTTTCCGTAGCAACGGAATCCATTGTTGCCAATTGGATTCCGTTGTTGCCAAGTTGTTCAATTTAATAATTAAGTGAAACCACTCATTTCTACATCTCGTAAGACCCAAAAAAGTGAAAACGCATTAAATATGAAACAAATAGAATTTTAACATATTTGCGCATTAAAAATAATTGAAGTTTTTTCAGGCAATTCTGCATATTTTTCATTTTATTTCCTTCACGTGTGACGTCATTTCACGTCATTGTCTCCTGTTTTGCTATCAGATTATCCGCAGAAGCACATTACACGCTAACGTATGTGTTGCTTCGGCATACTTAAGGAAGCAATTTGTCGGGTGCGTATTTGCATAACCCCTCTGTGTGTCTAAATTGAAGCAATGAAACTTTGTAGGCGTTTTTTTTTAAACTAGAAAAAGGCAGATTAACGTCGTTAACGTGGAAGAAGCGATATGGAAAACTGTTTAATTGGTAGCCGTAATGCGAAATGATAATCGATTATTCACATGCGCAAAGCAACAAAATTTCAAAAGTATGAAAAGACAGGAATATGAAATGAAAATCCAAAATAAATCTCCAGAGACTATAGAATAAGCATCGTGTACGAGAATGATATTGCAATCATGTACATAACAAAGGCGGTTGCGAGGAATACAAAATATAATATGAAATTAATTGCTCTTTCTTCCCATGGCGTTTGTGGAATCTTTCCGAATAACGGGATCCAATGTGCTTAGAATATTTCATATAAATTACTTATATATTAAAGTTCTATTTATTTTTTCATATATATTCCAGTTACAAGACCTAGAGCTCTAGAAACGATTTCAGATTTTGTTTAATATTGAATTTGACACTATGCAATTCATCCATGTTAAAAATAAAATATGAAATTAGTTATTTATTTAGTGTGAATTGGCAGTGAGATCAACGTTAGTTTTATGTAACAAGTGTGCTACTGTATTAAGAGTTCAGTAAGGGTAATAAGCTTTTCCGCTTAAGTTACGTCACAAATTTTTTCATTTACGAAAGCGACAAGATCTTCACGGAAACAGGATGCATTTTTGGTTTCTGAACGTACAATGTGCATCGATTGTTTCGTATAGGTTTTTTAAATTTGGGTAAAATTTAATAAAGTCATCTGCAACATAACTGTGCTAATGCATTGTCCACGCTTTACGAAATGCAAGATAAGATAAAATAGTATTCAACATCATGCAATGTTATTTATATGGTATGTATGAATGCTATAAATTAAACCTAAAAAAAGAGAATTATATGATGTAGAAATAAGGCATTTTTCGAAAGAGAAACGTTTCGTCTGCATACCGTAAAGTTCTTACTTTTCTGATCGCCAGTGACAATGACGTAGTTTTTGTGTCATCATGTTGCAATCGTCTCAAATTTCCACTCATGGAGTCAGCTTTTCGTCAGAATTCCAGCATTTTTTCACTGTTAGAGATTCTGCATTACTGTGTTTAATTTGACTTATATGTATTAGGAAAATATTCGTTTCCTACCGTGCGGAGAACGGGCAAGCAGCTATCTTTCTATACTATTAAAATCTGTGCGCGTCTGTCTGTCTGTGTGTAGCATCATCTCCTCCTAAACGGCTGGGAGTTGAGTTTCGAACGAGGTATCCACGAATTCGGAAAATTTCGAGAAAGAACCTCCACTAATTTAATTTTCGAAATTCGAATTAGTTTAGGAGATATTGATAAAAAAACCCGTCCAAAACGCTAATTTTTGCTCTCCGCAATTCCGTGATTGTAACCCCTGTAGTCAAAAAAGTGAGAAATAAGCATCGAGGTTGCCATGTTTGGCTATTTTATTAAATTATTTAGACTCCTGCAGTAAAAATAAAAGAATAATGATTTTTTTTTTCTGTTTAGATTATTTACAAAGTTATTTTTTAATTAAAATATTGCGTTCATGTTAAATCAGAGCTGGAATTCAATGTTTTTTATGTGTAAAAGAATAAGGGATTGAGAGATTTCCGAGATTAATATGTATATTTTTTAGTTTGGCAAAAAAAAAAAAATGGCTCATTTGGCGATTTTGAGAAAGTAGTAGGTTCTACCGATTTGCACAGTTTTGGGCTTGGCGCAAATTACTGAGAGCGTAACGAAATAGTATTTTTAATAAAAAGTATAAGTTTTACGACACTACGATTTTTCATGTAGAAATAATGCAGTTATTAAGGCGATTTTAAACGATCTATACAATTTTCACCAAATTAAGTAAACTGATTTAAGTTAGAGGACTTCTGCCAAATTTCAGAAAATTGAAATTCTCGCATTTTATACAGGGTAGTTAACGGTGATTAAAACCCGTTATAGTTAATAATAATTTAAATAACTGCTACATATCAATAATATGCCTGCATTAAATTTTGGCGATGGAACCATATAAATGATAGATAATGCTTCGAATGATTCCCTGAAAACAAAAAAATCTCGCAAAATGGTGCATGTTGGCATTTGGCGATCGAAGTACTGTGTAATAAATAATTTATTCTTATTTGTTAAAAAAGCACTACGGAAGTTTCTTTTACTAAAAGCTGTTAGAAAGGCATAATTAATACTGTCTAATATATTTTTTGTTTTAAGAATTGAAATGTATGTTGATTCCTACTTTAGTACATTTCTTAGCAAAGTTGGCGAAAAATATTCAAATGTAGTGAAGCTTTGTACGTATTATTAATTCCATTCCACAATTGAGATGAGCCGATGTCACTAGCGTATGCATAGATACTTTTTTTTAAATTCCGCCAAACAAAGTATTGCGTATTGCCTTTAGTGTCAAGTTTAATTTGTGGTTTGAGCTATTGGCCATCGACTGGCGGCGTTAATTTCGCCATTATGGCAGTTCTAGCAAAGTAAACATGAATAACTCATTTCATATTCTATTTTTAGCATTGCTATAATTTCCGTAGCAACGGAATCCATTGTTGCCACTTAAGTTGTTAAATTTAACAATTAAGTGAAACCACTCATTTCTACAGCTTTTAAGACTCGAAAAAGTGAAAACGCATCAAACGTTAAATAAATAGAACTAACTGTAGCAGACTTGCACTTTAAAAATAATCGAAGTTTTCATGCAATTCTACATATCTTTAATTTTATTTCCTTCGCGTGTGGATGTTAATTTTTACTGTTTTTCTGGCAAAATATCTGGAGCAGCACATAACCTCTAATGTATTTGCACCTCCGGACATAAGCAAGAACGTATGTCTGGCACGTATTTGTGTAACCCCACTGTGTTAATCATATTTTTCTGGTGTCAAATTTTTTAGACTATTTTTTACCGCGGAGATTCCGATCCTGAAGTATATTGATCACTGATAAAAGAAAAAAAAAAGATCAATTATATGCAAGCTGGAGTAGCCAAAAATTTTTCATGGGAATGTTACGGGAGTGAAGAATATACATTTTGTATGACAAAAACTCCACATGGTGGTTGTGACCCCCTATCTCCTCCTTGGCTACGCCACTGTACGCAAGCATCAGTTGTCACGTCATGAAAAACAGTCGTAGATGGCAAACTCCGAAGTTGCTCTGAGGGTTATGCAAAATTAAAAATTTAGATTTTAGTAAATTTTACTTTTGATACGGTTCGAATATTTGGTTTTAATACATTTCGGCCACCAAGGAAAGATGAAATATTACTAAATAACATATGTCTCATTTCATCATGCTGTAGGAGTCTCTTTTAACGCGTTACACGAAAACGATCGTAATGTTTTCGTCGTGTTCTAAGAATTCGTGTTGTAGACGCATGTTATAAAGGGGTCAACTGTAATCTGTAAAAAATGAAAAATGAAGTTAGTTATTTATTTAGTGCGAATTGACAGTGAGATAAACGTCAGTTTTATGCAACAAGTGTGATACTGCATTAAGAGTTCAATAAGTGCAATAAACTTTTTCACAGAAGTTACATCACGAACGTTTTCATTTACAAAAGCGACATGATTTTCATCGGAGCAGGGTACATTTTTGGCTTTTAAAAGTAAATTATGCCATCCATTGTTTCATGTAGGTTTTTTAATTTACGTAAAATTTAATAAAGTCGTGTGTAACATAACTGCGCTAATGCATGTCCACACTTTGCAAAATGCAAGATAAAATTGTTGTCAACTTCTTGTAATTTTATCTACGTGGTATATACTATATATTTTTAAATATTCGGAATGTAGAAATCAGGTATTTTTCGAAAGAGAAAAGTTTTGTCTGCATACCGTAAAGTTCTTTCTTTTTTGATCGCCAGTCACATTGACGTAGTTTTTGTGTCATGTTGCAATCGTCTAAAATATGCACTCATGACATCAACTTTTAGTCACGATTCAAGTATTTTTTCACGTTTTGAGATTCCGCATTGCTGGGTTTAATTCGAATTATATATGTGAAAGGAAACTATGTCTCCACCGTGCGGAGAACGGGTACGCAGCTAGTGTATATTAAAGGTCACCGTTACGCAATATGCATAGATTTTAGTGTAAGTAATAGTTATAGCTTTTGTAAAGGACTACAAAAATAATTCTTATTACAGCCTACAGATACACACTTGGTCATGACCAAGAGTTCAGAAAGTCTAGTGGAGTCACTACACATTTTTTTTTTTTTCAAAATTTTTAAATCGTATGCATCTAAAAGTAAATATGACTTTATGTCATCAAAATGCTGAACAATAATATTATGGGTAGCATTTTAATTGCCTGCATGAGGTCACTTCCAAATAGCACACATTTTTCATTCATTAAAATGATTAGAAAATGAAGCTGCAAATTACATCCCTTTATGTTTTTATAGATGAAGTAATTTCATATTAACATGACAAGAATTGTGTAGTTTGTTTCAACCACCATTCAACATAATTATGCTTGTGTGCTAATTTTAGTATTTCCTCCTTCAAGAAAGCTTTGATATTGGGTAAAAGAGATAATATTGCTGATCTAGTGACTTATATTAATTCTTTGAGGGGACATTTTAGTCAAACTGGTAAAAAACTTACACATTTATGGTAAATTTTTATATATTCATTTATTCCTGAATGCAATTTAGTATGTGAGCCATCATATTGTCAAGAACTGTAATTTGCACAGAAGCTTACATATTTGAAAATGTGTAAATAAAAAGCTGTTCACCAAACTATTTTTTTTGTTTAATTATGATAAATAGAACTTGTTATGGACATGACATAAACGCTCACAATCTGCAGCATCATCCAGCTACCTTTACTGTGTATCAGCACATTTTCAAGAATTTCAATTTGTAAAGAAACATATTTTGAAATTGTGTCATTACATCCATCAATTAGTCTTTAATATATTGTTTTTAAGACTATATTACTTAAAAGAATGCACTACTTGATTGGCCCTTGATAGTGTGCATTTAAATTTCTGTGGCTCAAAAGCTGAAAGAGGTTGTGCATAATACTATTATTGTTATTGCATGTGATTAACATTTCTGTAAAGTTTTATTTCTGAAATCTTTGTTTTTAAACTTGTAAAGTAAGTCTGTATATAATCAGTCAATTTTGCTATGCTTCCAAAATCATCCACATGAGACAAAAATTATTTTATTTGGATATCAAAGAAATATTTTATTTACAGATTTATACTATCAACTAGATATTTACTAGTTGAGTGTAATCTTTATGTAAAAAAAGTTAAATATTGGCACAACAGCCACTATGTAAGGCTAAGTCCTGTGCTGCCCAAATACGCCTTCGTGACTATGGGCTCTGGGGTGCAGGAGCATATGCCCCAGTCAGGTAGTCAGCCTGATACAAAGCCGCCAGTGTTTAATTTCTAAGCAAGCTTGGTCCTCATTTTATAGATCCACTCAAGGATTGAAAGGAACCCAGTCCAGGGAATCGAACCTCAGACCTGTGCCATGGCAGTGCAATGTACTACCATTAAGCCACTGGGCTTCATTTAAAGTAGTTAATTTTAAAAATCTAATTACTTTTTTAAAATTGACATTTTAAAAAATTGGATTTAAATTGTTTTTAAATTATATATATTTTTTAACACCCTGAACAAAAATGATTCTAATATGCTAATAAACTGAGTTTAAAAGTTTATGCCACCACTGGGAAAAAACTGTAGTACAAGTCAGGCAAAAGAAACTGTATCAAATGAAAATTAACAAAATTATGCCAAATTTAAAATTTTACATTAAAACGCAAGCACTTCTTCATAATCATCTAATTGCTGTAGCTTCAATACAGCAGAACAGTATTGTCAGCTGTGTCTGATATTGTACTTTTTTTTTTAATCATGAATGAATTAAGATTTGAGTTTGGTTATTATTTGTAAGCATCTGCAGATAAAACAGACTCAAGATAAACAAAAATAGTTAGAATCTGCTAAATTATTTTAATCACATTTATAAAATTATAAACACATAGGATATTAAATACATTACGCAGAACATTTCTTGAGAATATGTATATATACATTTTTTATAATTGGTTTGTTAGTTTTCACTAATGTTCTAGAAAAAAGGAAGAAACCCTGCTAATTAGCATACTTACCTGTGTATTCTGGAAATAATGTCTCCACAATGGTCGAATTTTATCCTGTCCACCAACATCCCATACAGTAAAACAAATGTTTTTATACTCCACTGTTTCCACATTGAAGCCTACAGAAGAATTCACATTTTAAATATTATGCCAGCATATACCAGACTTAATTCTAACTAAATAACAAGTTATATTTACATAAAAATCAGTAAATACATCAACTTCACTAAATAAGCATCTAAAAAATAATTATTACTATTATTAATCTACTCTTGCTAAGTTAAGTTTTGATAACTTTGAAAAAATAATAATGCATATTTCTACTGGTGGCTTAAGAACATAAAGAAAAATACACTAAATAGGCTAAAACATCGATGAGTGTTAGAACAGCATACCATGAATTAACAGCAATAGGACAATCATTGGTTGGTAGCAAAAGAACAAAACAGCATCAGCATTTCAAAGAAAAATACTCACTCCGTCTTAATGATTGCCTAAATAAGTGCCAATTAGCAACTCGCAGCATTAGGAGCTACTATCTCTCCTGTATGATGTCAGCGCATGTACATAATAATGAAAACATATGATTGCTACACACAGTGCTGTCTTACAGGTAATTTTCACTAAGCTCTTCCCAGATATGGCAATAATTGTCCAAGTCAATGCAACATACTATGATTTACACCGTGGTATGAAAAAACTAACTACAAAACTGAGAGATTTAATTAGTCAATTTCTTTAACAAAAGAAAGTATTTTAGTTTGCTCTGCCATTAAAATTGCCATATCTTAGAACAAAGCGAATTTTTAAGTTAACTTTGTCAAAGACATTGTAAAAACCAATACAAAAAACATGTAATATTTTTATCTGAAACCTTCACGGTTTAGCAATGTAGCCAATTTTTAATTTTAAAAACATCCTTTCAGTAGAAGTATAACCAACATTGTGCCAAAAAAAGTAAATATGAAGCAGAGCAACATACTAACCTTTAAAGTAAATGGTAATTGCAATAAGTATTTTTAAAAATGCTTAAAATTGTCTCAGAAATGAGGAAACAGACAAGAGTGAAAGCAAGCAGTAACTGTCTTCATTAAATATGTTCTATTTTATGAATTCATTGCTTATAATTAGATATCCTTCTAAAAGAGAAAGTTAAAACATAGGAGCTTTTAGCAATTTTTAACTTATCTTACTACAGAAAGCTAATAGAATGTAATTAATTTTTATGTTAATTTTTTTTTCAGCATGTTTGAAAATGGATCTTGATGGTAGAAATATTTTTAATTAAACTTATAAAAAAGTTACTTGTATTATAATTAAATTTCTAATTCAAAAAATTAAATGCTAAAAAACTGAATTAAAGAAACCTGATAGTATACATTTTGTGTGAGTAATCAACTAGTCCATTTGGTTTTTATTTCTCTATCAATATTTTCCAGTGTATTTTTCAAACTAGTTCTCCAAAAGAAAATTTTTTTTAGTGTTTCTTCTAGTTTATCAAACATTGAATTTATTAACTTATATATATCTTATAATGACTATATTGTAATAGCTCTAAGAATCAAATCATTTTTTTTTTTAATTTGAACACTACCAATTTGCTTTTTAATTTCCCCAATTTAACAAAATGAATAAGTATTACTAACATGCCCAGGACTCTCTATAAACTTACAATTTATGAGTATATCTCTTAACATATGTTTAATGCACTTTTCTTAAAAGTTCAAAACTAAATTTTACATCTTCTTACCTTAAAAAAATGCATTAAAATTATTTCACCGTCAATCCTACGAAGAATTTTCAAGAGAAATATAAGTAGCAGCAGGTCTATTTGGTGACTTATCTCATGCCAAAGTCGCTACCATTTTCCCGTGATCAAGAAAACAAACTATAATACACTAAACAAATTGTCCCGAAGTGGTCTAGTCACTGAATTCTGTTTCCATAAGAAAGGGAAAGTGAGGCAGCACTGGCCTAGCCAGTGCTTAGGAGTGTAAACTCGCTCGGCTGATCTGCCGTGGGACCATGTGCTCTAATGGGAGCTGATGCAACTAAAATCTATCAGGGCTTCAATGTCCTCTATGTTCAAACAATCCTTCTGGGGGTGCGATTTTAGGTGCTAGGCTTCTCATCTGGAATTGGTTCAAAATTAGGAGACCACTCATGGGGGGGCAACATTGGCCTGCCTAATAGCTGCCCCCATAATGAAATGAACAACATTTGCAGCCCTTGTTATGTTCAAGCCTCAAATAGCTTGCTGACACAGCCATTAGAAAAAAAATTAAACAAATTAAAACTGCACATAAAATACACTAAACACAAAAAAAAAATGTCAAACTCACTACAAAACAAGGACAAAAAAGACAATCACTAGCCTGTATTTAACTTAAAACTACAGTAAATTCCACATAACATAGTACAGCTTTTCAAAAATTTATGAGCCTCCACAATACTTTTAACTCTTATAATAATTCCATAATAATTTGAATTATAACCAGGAAATGTTAACAAAAATATTCAAAGCTGAATCTTCTACACAAATAGAAATGCTCAACCTGTGTGCTGTTCACAAAACAGGGATAAATCAAAAGACATTTACTTATAAAACACAAACATCATTCCAGCACAGCCTGCAATATACACCTTGAATTCTAAACAAACTTCAACATTACATGAAAATGATTCACGTTTCAATGAATGTCATCCATTTTGACATGACTATGAAAGTGCCAAAGTAAGGGTTGATAGAGAAAATATGCTTTAGCCCACTGCTTGGCGAATTGGCCCATTTTTATCAAATGTCTCTGTGATTGCAACCTCTTCTGCTCTGTTTAGCTCGGTTACTTCTCGTCTGGCGAGTGTCACACAAAAGGTTGTGAGGATTCAGCCATGGAGAACGCGCACTTGATTTTTACGATTATCTTCCCAAGATGCACCGCAAAAAGATAAACAAAATGACGAATTAGGAAATCAAAATATTTTTAAACTGGAACAATTATTTTAAGTAAAAATAACAAATTATTTAATGGTTGAGTTCGAAAAAAACAACGTGACTTTGGTACATAAATAAACTAATTATGCCATGCACTTCAAAATTTTTAGAATGCTTCTTTACAAGGTGTACTATACACTACCATAGCTGCCAACCTATCTCGACTTAAAACAGGAAGATTAGGGTAAAAAAACAAGAAGATTCCCTGAAAAACAGGAAGATTATCCCAGTCAAGTTTAAACCATACAAAAAAAAATTGCTAAACTTTATCATTTTTGTGAATAGCTATTTACAAGCTGCATCTGCTTGTTTTGGCCCAAGTAATGATTTGCAGAGCTTTTTGCAAATCAATTTTTCTTTTTTCATCCACCATGATTGCAGAAGATTTAATTCTCGCACATTTATATATTTTTCCATTATTTTGAATTAGGAAACATCTTTCAAAATCATGGACCAGCATGATCGGCAGCGTTGACTGGTAAATTGTGTTTTATTAAATAAGCACTCTGTAACTGATGCGTCACATACAGTCGAAAAGTAATTTTAAACCTTACTACCGACTTGCTTTTTTAGTACTTTGCACTTTTTTTCGAAGCTTCAGCAAATGTGTATGGGGAGTACAGCTCTTTTGCTCAAAAGCCCCAACCCAGGGGCAAGATAAGGAGAACTGTGACAGTTCAGAAAGGCTGTGTTCAAAATGTGAGAATAATTGAAATCTTCACACTTCTTACTTTAAAAATATCCTGTTATTTTTTTTATTTTTTTTTAGCAGTATATACGGGAAAATGGAAGGAAAGTAAAAAAAAAAAAAAGAAGATTTAATCTTCCTGCAGGAAGACAGAAGAAAAGTTTAAAATCAGGAAGTCTTCCTGGAAAACAGGAAGAGTTGGCAGCTATGCACTACAATAAGCAATAAACTTGTATCAGTAGCGAAACTTTCAGGAAAAATTCTTTAAAAATCTAAAATTTAGCATGATGTGTCACTTTTCGAATATTTCTGTTGCGCATTTCCTTGAAGAATTTTTTCTGAAGTTTTATAAAAGGCACCATTGTTTCATTTATCACGGTGGGTAGTACATCTTACCCTAGTGCAGTTAGCTTATTTTAATTTGTGTACTTAGACTGTGAGGAAGACTTTATTTCTTGGAACTACACCCTTAAAACAAACAGGGGGCTCCTTGAAAACATCTACCACTGGCTTTTGCGAGACCCCCAAAAAAACATCAATGGGTTGGTCATTGCTGTAAGGGCCCCCACAAAAATATGCTACCACTGGCCCTCCGTGAGACCCAAAAAATCATGACTAGGTCAGGCCCTTGCTGTAGGGGGCCACCACAAAAATATGCTATTGCTGACACTTTGTGAGACCCAAAAAAAGGCATCACTGGGTCCGGTCATCACTATAGTGGGGCTCCCAAGAAAACATACCACCACTGGCCATTTGCTAAAATAAACACATCAGACTATCATGTAGTTACTGTTAAATGTACAAGCCTAAGCAAATTAGAATAACTGGATTACAAAATAACAAATGTGCAAAAATATTCATTACTTTCACCAAAGTACATCAAGCAGTAGCTGGATTAAACAATAACAATAATGCATACGCAAAAATACAAGATATTTTGGAACTTTCCACAGCTTTAAAATATCAAATTTACAATATTTGGCACATTTATTGCACATTCCAAAAAATACTCAAAAAGCGGTAGGCTAAAGCACATTTTAGCCATTTTCTGTTAGTATACTGTGCTCCTTCAGAAGTCCTTTATTGCTTTCTGCCCCAGCTTTATCCATTCCTAATAGTAAAAAAGGATTCTAGATTTCAACAGTGAAAATGTACAAAACATCGAGGAAAAACAAATTGCAGTACCTATAGTTGGAATAGTAGTGACTATTTCACCAAGTTTCAGCTTGTATAATATAGTTGTTTTACCAGCAGCATCAAGACCAACTAGAAAAAAAAGAATATGTAATTAGAACATAAATGACTAAATAAACAAAACAAACTAGCAAATGTTCAGATGCTTAACAAAAGAAATGTTTAGTATACATTTGTTAAAAACTTAGTTCATGTCATACTGGATTCTTTCTAGGATTTTTTGACCAGGTGCATCACAGCCCCTCATTTTATTTAATGACTAATGACTATTTCATGATAATACCAAGCTGACAAAATTTTCCAGTTTGGCAGAGAATCATACATGGAATAGCATTTTTGATAACCGTGTGATTTAAGTAGGAGGATTACACCCTCTTAGACTGACCCTGTCTTTATATACGATTCTTGTGAATGTGGAGAGAAAAAATTTTTTATCGGATCTCATGAAAATGTTTGCAGCCCTATATATGATTATATAGAAATTTGTGAATGTTATTAATTTATTTTCAAATTCACACTTCAAGACTTTGCAAAAAGCATAGCTACAATCTAGGTTCAGCTCTAATATCATCAAACAAGCTTGGTGTTTGCTATAACTCACAGGTACTCTCAAAACAGATGCTTGCATATCTATTCTGAGCTCTTCTGTTACCTTAAGAGCTGTTATATGCTTTGAGGTCTGTGCAACAGAACAGAGCTCTGGTCCCTTTGCATTTTCCTCTTGAAACAAAAGTTAAGAGGAAACGCAAGTCATGAGATAGTTTTCTTACGTTAAAACAATTTTTATGCGTATCAATAACACTTCCAGAATTCTCCCTAGAGCATGGGAATCTCAATTTTTTTTTCTTTTTCTCGCATTAAAAAATTATTACTGTGAGAATATCGCACAACCTAGAAATTGGTTTCATTCTGCGCAAAATTCTCGCACTTTGAAAGATTCAGACACTTTGCTCAAGTTTCCATTTTCATAAAGTGGTTATTTGCTAAAAATTGGGGATTCACCTGCTGAAGGGTTAAATACCCATTTACAAATACAGTAAAACCTCGATACAACAATATTTAGGGGAGTAAATAAAATTATCATTCTAGAGGGATGTATCGTTATACTGAGGAGAGACTATAGAGTATGGAAATTCTGCAGGACCACAAAATTTTATCGTTACAGAGGAATTTATTGTTGCATCGAATATCAGTATAATGAGGTTTTACTACCTCACCCACAGGTAGTGTATCACCAGAGAGTATTTACCCAATCCAAATCTAGGTACTTACGTATTATCCCGGCGGTCATTAACGGCAAACTATTTTTCCCTCAATTTGCTGGCAAACTGTCACCAGTAGTATTCCAAACCATAAATAATTTTGTATGTAAGGCCTTTATCTTGCCGGACCGTCGCGATAATACGCAAGTACCTAAATCTATAGTGAGAAATTCTCACACACTTTTTTGAAAATCTCACTCAGTTCTGGAGAAAGGATGAGAAATTCTCTCATTTTTTCCCCCATAATGAACCCCACCCCGACTTCTTCCAAATCATTAAAAAAAAAAATTCATAACACCAATAATGATTCCCTGAGATTAACTTAATCTAACGGCATTCCATTCCAATATGAAACATTGAGTACTTTGTGGGTTATAGCAGTCCTTAAAAATCTAATCTTAAAACAACCGATATTTAACAGCCAAGATGATCATGATTAAAATTTGCAAAAGTATTATAACTTCTGAAACACAGCCAAAATCTTGGCTTAATTCTAATGTTTCAGCCTGGCAGAGGAAATGCTTCATGCATTTCCTCTACCATAATACAGTGATGCCGCTTATGCGCTATAACATGTCAAATACGCAAAAAATCGATGATGGGACGCAAAAGAAAAGTTACAACGCGTCCCGGGGGACGCATTGTAACTTTCCATCATGCAAAATTTTGAAAAAAAAAAAAGGTGAGAGAGGGTGCGTTCAGACTGCCAATTTTGGGTAAATCTCTAGTAAAACACAAACTGCTCGTGTTTTACTCGGGGAGATTGACATTGTGAACGGCTTTGTGGGCCCGTTTACATGCACACAAATGCGGAGTAACGCTTCCCCTATATGGTGGAAAAAATGCAGGGTAGAAAGATCCCTAGTCAAAAGGAGGCATAGGAGTGTTCGCTTTCCCATGATGCATTGCGAGTTTTCCCCTATACCACGGACTAAGAGGCTTTAGGACGATCATCGGGAAGCGGCAGACGGGCCAAACTGCGTCAGCCTCTGAAAGGAAAATATGCGACCCCCTTTTAATGACTAACGGCATGGGCGCCCTCTGACGACACACGGCGTAAGCATCTCCCGTTGGGTGCTTCCGTTGATATTTGTTTACGGTTTAGCTACTAGCACACGACGCATGCGCCAAAAAATTAATGGGTACGATTCCCAGCGCCACCTTTTAGGCAAATTTCATTTAGTTCTTTCATAATGCTCGGATGATTGTCCTGTATCCTCTTAGTCCGTGCCCTATACTCTGCTTTTACCCGGGATATATATCGTGCTGTGCGCACACGTGGTTAAGCTGAAGAAAAAGGGGATTATTTTGACGTTCTCCTTTCTCCCTCCCCCACACTTCCGTTTTCATGTTAGAGGTTGTTCCGTTAGATGGTGGACTATCGGAATTGAATAAAGTTTTTTCATTATTTATTTTTAATATTTGCTTGTGTAAATGTAAACAATGATTTGTTTTATATTAAATCTGACAATTATTATTTAGAAATGAAATCTATAAGCTATAGAAGTGGTAAATATTTTAAACAATCTAGAAGAGAAAAGAGGGGGGGTTTCCATATTTTACTGTTGTATATCCTTTCCTTCCTCAAATATATTCCGATTTTCCTTGTGATAAATTTATTAATACATAGTAATTATTTTTTTTAATATAAGATGGAGGGGCGCTTGAACAGTATTTTATTGTAGTTTTAATAATTTAAGATGTTGCGGCTGTTCTGCGAGTACATTTTACTTTCTTAAACATTTCTACCGATGCAGCCTTTCTCCTGGTTCTTACTGTACATACAAAAGGGGATTTTATTATTAGGATTCAGGGAGTCATCAGGAAGGCTTTGCCGTGAAGGCAAAGTAAATGACATGCATGTCCCAACAAATTTTTCTTGATTAATTATAATTCATTTTATTTATTTATTTTTTGAAATATAAGTTTTAGGTTATTTATACATAAGATATTCATACGCATCAGCACACCAAAATGGGTGAGACATGATAACATCAGTCGTGAAATTAACCAAATGCTTTTATATCGATAAGGACCCACTTTTTGGAAAAAAGGACCCATAAATTTTGGAGTCCTGGGTCCCAAGGACCCGTCTCTTCCAAAGTCTAGCGACATCACTGTAATAGCATAATTGATGATATCAAATATTTCATTTTACTAATCAGTGACAGATACCCAAGCTAAGTACAGTGGGATAGGAAAGGGTAACAGCTTGAGATTCATCCCCACCCCCTTATACCTAGTCGCAAATCAGCACAATATGGTGTCTTTTACAGTATCCAAAATTGATGGAAACTTACAGACCCCCCCCCCCCAAACTGAATTACTACGTTTCTAGCTGAGCCAACCTTTCACTATAGCTATTAGCAAATCCACATTACAACATATCTCTAAAACTTCTTTTCTAAACTACATCTAATTAATCAGTTACAGAAGTCCAAAGTAATGAGAACTCAATCAACCGTGTAACACTGTTCAACTTAAGTGTCACACATATTGTTACAATGTCTAAGAAAAATTCCATACTGATTAGCAATAAGGCAATTTTTTTCTGGCTCTTACCAACACAATAGGACTACTGAATTTCATATTTTGCTGCTTTTTACCTGCGTTATAGTTAGTCAAAGGGATGTTCCTTAGAAATTATTTTTAAATTTCAACTGATTTCTAATATTAAAAATTATTATACTATGTATCATTAGATAAACTAACGGATAGCGTATACTAGCTTCGAGCTCAACAAAATTTAACAAAAGTACAGATAACTTAATACCACACACACACACATACACACCCGTTTGGCGATAGACTGGCGCACATCGCACAGTGTAAATTCTTCAACTGACAGCTTAACTTCTAAATCACAAAAATCAAATGGAAGGTAGTGTTAAGTGTAAAAGCAAATATAAACATACTACAATTGAAATAAAGGAAATAGCACAAAATACTTAATATGCTAAAGTTCATATTGAAAACTTAACTTATTCACTTTACATTCTAAATAACGAGATATTGCTGACAAAAAAAAATTACCCATCAAAATCCGAACTTGTTTTTTTCCAAAAAGACGAGTGAATATACTGGAAATCGTAAGTCCCATTTTGTAGCTGATCACAAAACAATTTTAAGTTCGCACTTGCTTCTTGTAGCAATTTTCATACAACAAAAAAACACCACCTATGCCAGACGTGGCGTCTTGCATAAACAAACAATTAAAATCTGACCCTAAATGAAAATTAATTCTCGTAATATTAATAAAACACGCTCGTACAAACTTCGTCAGAATTCTTTAATTTTCTTTTATTATTAAATATTATTAGTTTCCTCAGCACTCGGAAAAAATGGACAAATCACAATGATTTACGTTATACTTTTACTTTCCCTTTAAAAAAATTACATTCGATTCTATCGATATGGAATCCATTGAGCTTACAAATTTCTTAGCACCACCAATGACTTAATCGACATAATTAACACAAAAAATAAAATAATAAATAATTAATATGTTATTTCATTTAATCATTGTAAATAAATAAAGACAATGTTTTGGCGATCGAACCATGTTTGCGATATACCTCAACCTCCATGTTTCCAATGATCGGCTTAACAATTTATATAATTTAACCGGCTTGTACTTATTGTAGCCTTGTTTACAAAGTAGCGATGTTCACGTGTTTTGATTATTGTAAGTAATTCTTGGTTCCAACACATTACTGCAGTTTACTAATTATTCAATACCGATTTTTCTTCATTCTTTTTCTCTGAATTTACTTTAAATGACATGTCTGAAAACGAATTAGAAAATAATATGACTGACTCTGAATGCGAGTCAGAAAATGAAGCAGCTTCTCACGTTGAAGCTTTGAAGCGCTTAAAAACCACACAACCCGAGTTTTATGAATTTCTCCAACAAAATGAAAAGGGATTGCTGGATTTTGAAGCAAGTGAAGATGAGGATGAAGACGAAAATGCTGAAGAGCCTGAATCTGCTAAACCTCTCTCTGCAGCTAAGCTGGAATTCATAAAAACCCAAATTAAAAAGGCGCCTTCTATTAAAATATGTAAAGCTCTAATATCCGCATTCAAACATGCTGTTCAACAAGCCTGTGGATCCAGTGATAAAAAAGCGGATATGTCAAGTAATGAACTTTTCAACAGCGTGATGAAGTTGTGCCTGATTGAGTTGGTGCCAGCGTTAATTCAAGTTCTAAAGATATCGCCAGAGGAGCGCAAGAAAAAAATTGACCCCTCAAAATCGAAGTTTTGGAAACGTACACAAAATTTAATTAAATCTTACCTCGTTGATTTGCTGAAACTGTTTTCTGTTATGAAAGAGTCCTCAGTTTTAGTGCTCCTGTTAAAACATACGGTTCACCTTATCCCGTTTTATTCCAAGTTCATCAAATTGTCCAAATTGCTAATGAAACGGATGATTTCTTTGTGGTGCAGTGAAGAAGAAACGGTCCGAGTGTTGAGCTTGATCATTATTGTTCGCACCACTAAGTCCATACCCGATGATTACTTGGGTCAGGTGGTAAAAGGCATGTACTTTTCGTACGTCAAAAACACGAAGTTTACGTCTCCGACCTCTTGGCCCATGATCAACTTCATGAAACGTTCTCTGACAGAAGTGTATTCGTTAAACCCCGGAATTGCTTACGAGCATGCCTTCATTTATGTGAGGCAACTTGCTATCCATCTTCGCAATGCAGTTACGACCAAGAAGAAAGAGTCCTTCCAAACAGTTTACAACTGGCAGTATGTTCACTGTCTGATGTTTTGGTCTCATCTCCTGTGCCGTCTTCATCACCACGAAGCTCTCAGGACACTCATTTATCCTCTCGTTCAAACCATCGTGGGAACTATTACTTTGATCCCGACTGCTAAATTTGTCCCCCTGAGATTCCATCTTGTCAAGTCGCTGATGCAAATTTCTCAAGAAACTGATAATTTTATTCCGGTCTTGCCCTTCATCTTGGATGTGCTGACACTCATTGATTACAACAAGAAGTCCGCCTTCAGTGTCAGAGCGCTTAATTTTGATTGCTCTTTGAAAGTTACCAAATCTCAGCTTCTGGAAGCTGGCTTCAAGGAGAAATGCGTAAGTGAGGTTTGCAGTTTACTCACAGATTATTTCAAAATCTACGCACATTCTATTGGTTTTCCAGAATTAGCTTTACCAGCAGTATTGCAAGTAAAAAGCTTCGTCAAACAGTGCAAAGTTCCCAAATACAATCAGCAGTTGAAAGCTGTTTTGGGAAAAGTTCAAGAAAATATGTCATTTATTACTGAAAAGAGACAAAATGTCAACTTTAACATAACAGATACAGATGAAATTAAGAAATGGGAACAGAGCATGCGTGAACTTAAAACACCACTTTTGAAAATGGAAAAGCCTGTTACTGAAGCTGAAGATTCTCCTCCCAAGAAAAAGAGAAAAATTGATCTAAAAAATGAATAAATATATTTTTGCTGAATTTTCATCAAATTTTTTATGCTCTTTTCTTCAAAATGTGTTTAATACAGGCATGATGATTTTTCTGCAGTTTTTTTTTTTTTATTTTGCCAAACAGGTTTCTTTTTTTTTTCCTGGGGTGTGTGATGTATTATCCTTTTTCGTCATGATAAATAAATAATATGTTGACCATAGTAATTTTGACAGTGACTTACTCAAATGTCTATAAAACCAGAAATTGTCAGAGAATTCTGTTATTCAGTTAAAAATCTGGGAAAATTTAATGATTACTCAAGATCAGAAAAAATCACAATCTTTCATTAATATCAAAGAACTTTCAGCAAGGGTTGTTAGTTGTTTATTTCATTTTCATCTGTGGTAATCAAATGAGCATTTTGTTTTTTGGTGCTGAAAACCTGTATAAATATTATACCAGTGTGCAGAGAATATGTCTGAATGCACAAACAAGGTTTTGGAGAATTTTTTGTCCAGTGTATTTAAAGAAACAAAGTTATATTTTTTGTAGAGATCATCAGTTTGATTTTTATAATCTAATCTGAGTGTAGTAATGATAGTTAATTAAACTAGAATGCAAATATGTTATGGTTTGGTGGGGAATTTCAAACAAAAAAACAATTCCTAACTTTTGAAAAGTTGTTCTGTTTTATTTATATATATATATCAGATATGGGGAAAGCTTTCTTAACCCCTTAAGCAGTTTGCCCGTACAGTGTACGTGCTACCCAAAATTGGCCTCAACTGGTTTGCCCGTATAGCGTACGGGCATCGATATTTTCTCCTTTCCTTTTCTGATTTGCCCGTATATTTCATTATTGTGAAGAGACTATTTAGTATTAATATTTTTCAATAGATGGCGTGGCTTGTCAATGTAACTGAAATGCTTTTCATCTGGGTTTTTCTTCCTAGCGAGAGAGCGGGAATATTTCATCATATTCCTTTTTTGGAAGCATTTCGGTAAAAAAAAATTGACCGCTTAAAGGGTTAAGTTCTCAAATAGTTGAAACTTTGGACAATTTTTCAAAAGTTTAGAATTCAGGGTCGTTTGTACGTAGGAATTTATCTGGATTTCTAGAATTTTTCATGTACGTGTTTCAGGATTTAAGAAATTTTTTTATGCGTATCGAATATTAAAATATTTGATTTTTTTTTTTTAAATGGAAACTTTCAGGGAATTTTGAAATTGCAGGACAATGCAGGATTTTCATGAAAACCAGGAAAATGTAATTTCTGCAAACTTTATAGATATATACATATATATATATATTGTAAGGGAAAAATTATTTCTCCATTTAGTATTTCAATAAAAAGTGAGAAAGACTCAAAATTCACTTGTTAATGTCAACCTTTCATCTTACCCAAAAAAAGTTTGTAGAAGTAGTCTAATTTCTCAATCTTTTTCATCCTTCTTATAACTGAAGATTTTTTTTCTTCAACACTCCTTAATTTATATCTACAGTACCAGGATTTACAATATTAAAGTGCTTACAACTTTTGCAAGTTAAACTGATTTTTAAGATCAAATCCACCTAAAAGATCTGCATTTGCTGGTAGAAGATTTACTGATATATTTAATGAAAATTATAGCATGCTATTTTTTAAAATGTCAATATGTTATATTAGTAATACGAAGGGTCAATTCAAGAGAAATTTGCATCCATTAACAGTCCCTTCACAAAGTATTTTATGATAAAAATGGACCCTTTCCAATATTTTTCTTTTTAAAAACTGACCCTTCATGATATTTTTTATTTTAAAAGTGGACCCCTCAAAAAATTCTTTCTATGAAAAGCAGATCCTTCATAAATCTGTGTTTATCTCCAAAATTAATTTCTTGCAAATTGTAGTTATATAAATATATGCAAATAAAAAGCATTAAAGTGTTTATTTATAAAAATCTGTAGATGTTTATATACATGCATTGCACACGTAGACAGTTTTTAAATTCAAATTTATAAAATTGTATATTTTTCACAAATTGATAAAAAGAGGACCCTATTTTCACAAAAACAGGACCCTATCTAGAAAAATCTGATTTAATGTTTATTCCAAATTCACAAAATTATGAATAAAATTTTCACAAAAACAGGACAACGTCAAAAAAATGTGGACATATCCCTGAATATATATATATAATGTAACAGAACTGGTTATAGTATATTTAATATTATTTATTTATTAAAATTAATAAATAGTACTCTCTAAATACATACATGGCATTTACAAACTTTTTAAATTTCAGTTAAAATGTACAAATCTCTGAAGTTCTCTCTCCCTTTACTGAAAAATGCACAACTATTTACTTATAATAATTTGTACAAATAGTTCATTAAGGTAAAAGCACTAGTAATGGACCACTTACTTTCAATAATTCAAGAAAAAAGGTTCATTAGTCACATCTAGAGTCAATTGAAGTAAAAGATACCAAGTAAAAAAAATACTTCAGTTGTTCCTGGGGTGAATTTATGTTTTTTAAGTAAATGATCCATTACTGATACCTTTACCTTAGATTTTTCTTTATTTATTTTTTTAATCAATTGGGTAATCTATAATCTATGTACACAAAAGTGATGATTTTAATTTAGTTAAACTTCATATCATAATTCATGTGAAGCATTAATTAATATGTATGGGTATTTTACATATGGGGTGGAGATGCATTTATTGCGACACACCGTTTTTCTCCTGATTTTTGATCAGGGAAACTACAGGGATTGCATTTTAGGATTTTAGTAGCAACCCTGAATTTGTGAAGCTGCAAATTATGTTAATATCACTCAGATCAAAAAAGAAAGTGATCATGAATAGTGCAGCTAAATGTAGGTTGTTCCTTCTCTCACTTTTTTCACCCTTGAATTAAAAATTTTAAATTGCCATTTTTATTATGCAGATTTTTTAGAAGAGGGTATAATCAACCCTGGGAATTTTAGCAAATTTCGGACTCTTTCAAGCCCTGGGAGTTTATAGTGACTATTTTAGTACTTAAGATAAAAACTGTCTCAATGTTTATACCATTACAAAAATAAAAGAACTATTTGAGAGTAAAGGAAACATATTGTTGGAATAGACACAATTACTTTGTTATATTTGTGTCAAAGATGAATTTGTCCCAATCAGTATAGTGAAGCTATGATAGTCTGACACTATCGGATGTTGATGACCAAATTTTAAGTAAAAAAAAGTTAACTATCAAATTATACTTATTTAAAAGTTCAACTAATATCTATTCATACTTTTAGAAATGATTTTAATTGTTAATTATATGTATTAAAAACCTGAAAGTTGTGAAGTTATTTGGTTTAGCACTTTTAACCAGAAAATGTCATTATGGATAACTCAACAAACAGACAAAGTGAGGAATGCTGAGTGTAGCTACATGACTTAGTTATTTCCTTAGATCAGGGGTCTCAAAATTTTTTAGCCCAAGGGCCACAATAACTATCAAACAGCAGTTTTGGGGGGCGACTGCATACTCAAGGTCTAAATAAAAAATAATCTCAACATAGATGTTTTTATTAATTACTTGTTTAATAATATTTTATTCAGTTATTATTTAATAACAGCATATTAATACACTACACATGAACACCTGTATTGCTGGGAATGGAAATTTTTTCCTGGATGCCGAAATAGCAAACATTTCTAGCTTTAGGTTCGATGTCCCTAACATCAACAGTGGCCTGAGATTATCATCGGACTAGCTTGTTCTTCTATCATAGACAAGTTTGTTATACCATCTCATTGGCTGTAACAAAAGTAGAAAAAGTAAGCAGCGAATAAGGTTATTTGCAATGAATTAAGCATTGTTTTAAAAGAACAACCCAAAAAAAATTCACATGTGAGGAAAGTGTGACAGCTATGGGCTGGCCAGGGATGCACTTTGCAGATCCAGTCTATTTTTCTTCTACCACTTGTAGAAAATAAATCTTTTGGGTTTAAAATTCTAATCTTGCCAGGGACAAGATCAAGACTAGTTCTCAGTGTGAAGTCACAACAATGGATGATGTTAAGTCTACCGGGGGGGGGGGGGGGGGAATGTTTTCAGTATCCTTTACACTATGGCCAGGCCCATAGCTAAACTATTTTTCAAAGGTGGGCTCAAAATATTTCAAGGGAATCTTTTAAATTCACCCAACACACAAGCAAATGTCCATGTGTGCATACGCATACATATATGTTTGCATGTATGATTCAAAAACCAAATTCTACCTTTTATTTTTTTTCATTAGTTACTAGTTTCTACCTGCGACTTTGTCCCCGTTGGCTTTAGATTTAGGTCCAGAGAGAAATAAAGCATCTGTGAATAACAAAGAAAAAGAAATAGTCTGATGATGCGCTATAGACAAAAAGGACTGTATTTAAAAATTATTTATTTTAAATGAAGTATAATACAGGGTATATGTAGAGTTACTAAATTTAGATCTTTTTTTTAATGCGTTTGGCAAATTAAGACAGTTATGACAATAGGCTAATGGATGCCGTAGGGAGAAAGGTAGCTACCCACTTGATTAGGTGATGTGATCAGAAGACCAACCATAAATGTTTAGAGGAAAAGTTTTAGAATTGATTCAGTAGTTACAGAGATGTCTTTCACAAACGTTTTTCACCGTGGCACAAAAACTTGTTCACTTGTCAGGCTAAAAAACGTTTCGCGGTACCCTTTTCAGGCTAAAAACTTTCGCGGTAGGTTTCCTTTAAAGCAATATGAATATGAAGGTTTGAATGAAGCAGTTAGGATGCATTTTACATTACTTTTTTTTTATTTTGTTTATAAGGCTACGTATCAAGAAAGTACTCTCTTGGGAAAGGGATATAGAATTTTGACACCCATTTACAACTTTCCCTTTCCAACCCATTTCAGAGTTCCTGTAAAAGAGAGGCTACTGGACGCTACTCTCTTGAACTTGACTGAAAATTTTTTGTTTGAGTCCACTTGGTCATCTATTTGGCTAACTTTTTAGTGAGATACTGGTTCAGGAAAAATTATTTGATTATATTCCACCAAAACACTTTTCTTGATTATCTCCATGACACCGCTGGCATACACTCGTGGCACCCTAGGGTATATCTGTTACTGTTCACCCTAGTAACAGATACTAGGATGACTGGTACTGCACCCTAAGGTGTCGTAGCACACAGTTTGGGAAGATCTGCTATAGAGCATATTGTATTGAAATTCTTTTGAGTGTCTCCGTAAAAGAACTATACTACATACGTGAAAGGTAGCCTATATGTTAATCTAGAGTATAAGCTATCCCCATTCTAATTTTATCCAAATCCGTTCAGCCATTTTTGCGTGGCTGAGCTTCAAACTTTCATACAGTAGAACCCAGATTCATCGTTTTTCAAGGGGTGCATAGGAAAAAACGATGAATGCGGGAAAACGACAAATGCGGGTTCAAGTCAAACTATGAAGAAAGAAGTGTTTATGCAAGCACGCAATGACTGTATAATAAATACAAATTTGTTACAAATCAAATAAATCGAAGATGAAAATTAGCGATACTTATTTTCCAAAAATCAGTATTTTATGTTGGATTTTTCATCATTTTTTAAACAGTAAATTTTCACGAAATACAATACTTTTCTCAACCTTTTCTGTGATTTTATGTTTGTATATAAAAGTTCATACCATTTCAAATACCATTATTGCTTCAAACTTCATACTAGTGTAATCTCTTCCTCAGTGGCAAGAATATTATCCTCTGCTTCGCCATTATTTTCGTTTTTTGCATTATCACACCTTCCTTTCATGTTTAGGATACCACATGCCTCAACTTCTTGATTAATGGAAAAAAATTATTAAATTTCACGCTATACACAACCTCTCCAACACGCAACCATTGCTCATCTGATCATCATCAGACCAAGAACTCGTACCAAGAAACAATTACAGTTTGTATGCCATATTTCCACTTAACCTTCAATTTCCTTTTAACCAGGAGAAAAATTTTACAACGATGGATGCGGGAATGTCAATTTATGACGAACGATACATGCGGGTTCCTTTAACGTTATTCAAATACAAGTTGTGCAGGGACCACAGAAATAAAACGATGGATACAGGAACGATAGATCGGGGTTTCACTGTATTTAGAATATTAGTAGGATGTGAATTGTGTGCGATTATGGCAACGCTACACTAAGGCGATCTGCCAAGGGGAGATGCCTTGGTAGGAGGACTTTCTAAGGGGTTCTAATGCATATTCACATTACATCTGGAGAAAACCTACCAGAACTCCAGACTGTTAGATCATCAGCCGCACGATGGGACCTGAACCTTGGACCTTCACACTTCGGCCATCTACCATTTTCAGGACTATATTCCGTATACGGTGCCTTGTTTACATGTCAATGGTTTGTTTACAAATCATTGGCGAACAATCTGACGCGAGAGTGAGCGATGCACCGCCAACTGCCGGTGGTAGTTGTGACTGGCAACCATAAAGAATACGTGTTTCGTCAGGTTTGGGAATTTGAAATTGTTTGCGTTATTGATGGAAGGGAATGAAATGTGTTATGTTAATATAAGAAAAGAATTTGTGGGTGTTTGTTAGAAATATAGTACGTTATAAGCCGGTGGGTGTTGGGGACATTTCTGAGCGGTTATTTACCAAAAAAATAGAGGTAAGTGTTCTTTTTTAACGAATCTTTCGATGTTTAAGGTTTTTAATGTGAATTTTAAATTGATATTTGAAGTGTTTATGTTTTCGTAAGTGCTATTTACGTGCTATTCTAATCATACTGACTTTATAAGAGGTGTACAACTAGGTTGTTTAATCCACCGATGTTTTTTTGAGTTGAAAACGGGCCAGTGTTTGCCCAGTTTACATTAGCTGTACAACTAGGTTGCTTAGTTCACTGTTGTTGTTTTTTTTTAGTTAAAAACGGTCCACTGGTTGCGTAGTTTACATAGCTGTACAACTAGGTTGCTGAATCCACTGAGGTTTTTTTAGTTAAAAACGGGCCACTGGTTGCCTAGTTTAGATAGCTGTACAGCTAGGTTGCTGAATCCACTAAGGTTTTTTTAGTTAAAAACGGGCCACTGGTTGCCTAGTTTAGATAGCTGTACAGCTAGGTTGCTGAATCCACTAAGGTTTTTTTAGTTAAAAACGGGCCACTGGTTGCCTAGTTTAGATAGCTGTACAGCTAGGTTGCTGAATCCACTGAGGTTTTTTTAGTTAAAAACGGGCCACTGGTTGCCTAGTTTAGATAGCTGTACAGCTAGGTTGCTGAATCCACTGAGGTTTTTTTAGTTAAAAACGGGCCACTGGTTGCCTAGTTTAGATAGCTGTACAGCTAGGTTGCTGAATCCACTGAGGTTTTTTTAGTTAAAAACGGACCACTGGTTGCCTAGTTTAGATAGCTGTACAACTAGGTTGCTGAATCCACTGAGGTTTTTTTAGTTAAAAACAGACCACTGGTTGCCTAGTTTAGATAGCTGTACAACTAGGTTGCTGAATCCACTGGGGTTTTTTTAGTTAAAAACGGACCACTGGTTGCCTAGAATGACTAGTAAACATGGCGACAGTCGCTGGAGCTTGGCGGTCGCCAAGCTCCAGCGACTGTCGCCATGTTTACATGGGGTGGGCACCGGCTTGTATGATTTTACCCATTTTCAGTGGCATAACCACTGTGCCCTGGTAAGGTCAGTAGGATGTGAAATCCTTGGCAGATTGTTCCGTTTACCACTGTGAAATATTTCATTGCACCATGGTGGCTAATATCCAAGCAGTACCAAAATTAAATTTCACAATATTTTGAAATTTGTATAACCTGTGGAACAGCTTTAGTATTTGCCATCTACTGCGATTTTTCATAATTTGAAGACTTGCACTTACACATAATTGATCATTATTTCCCATTAAGGTTGCCAATAAGACAGTATTCCTTGTATCAGGTGTATTATCCCTTGTATCAGGTGCGTACGCCTCCTTGGAATCTTTGGAAACTCCTTAGAATTGAAATCATTTTCCAAGCTCCTTAGAAAAACAAAATACTCCTTAAACACTCCTTGGCGGCCGGAAGAACTTCCTAAAGGCCAACTTAGACTCACGTACGTTTCAATACGCTAGAATGGGAACTCAATGTATTTTTCAGTATCTGGAAGAAGGATTGAGGAGAAAAGTGTCCCCATTGGCGTGCTTTTGTAGTTTCACGGGTTATCCTTTGTCGGCGAATCCCGACTGGTGATTAAAAGTTAATAAATTGTTCACCCTTGCACTGTTTCCTCCCTTTTACAAATCATCTGTCAGCCTAACGATCTTACTTGCTATTTGAAAAAAGTAGGCTTTATGTAATACGTTTATTTCTCATACATTTTAATTTGGTGCAGTGGTGGCTCGTGGGTTATTTAAATGATGGTTCACAGAATAAATTTCGAAAATTAAGTTTGCAGATATGATGCAACTTACACGTTGAAATATATTTGCGTTTCCAGAAGTAAAAGGAAAATTCATGCAACTGAAAGAAAACAAGTAATATTTGGTCTCAAATTTCATCACCAAGATAAGTTCCAGAAAAGATGTAATCTTGATTCATTTTCTTTCAATTATTTTTCAAAGGATAATATTGCTTTAGCTCCAGAATACTTATTTTACTCCCATCTTAATTATTTACACTAGTTTGTAAGAAATATTGTAGTGAAAAATGATAAAAATAAAAAAAATAATAAGAAAATGAACCTACAAAAGCATAACAAACCAAGGGAGAATCCGGAAGAGATAAACACAAAAAAATTCTCTGTGTACATACTCAAAATGTGTTAACGGAATGATATCAGCAGTGCCTTACTTCTGTCAGGACTGTCCGCTTCTGTTCTCAGAGACCGGTTCAGAAGGAAATTATTTCTGCTCACACGTGCGAGCTGAGGAAATACTGTGCTGCAGTAACCCACAAAACAGTGCATTAACTATCAGATTGTAACGAAAGTTTTCCGCCAACAAAAAGTTAATGCGGGTAGTAATCACCAGCCACATTTATGATTTTCTGACAACGTTTTGGTAGTTTTTTAAAGACTTTGGCCCAGAAACATGGGGGCGTGAGACCAAAACATAACTTTCAAATGCTAAAAATCGTTTGACAAAATATGAGCAAACAGGCCAACGCGAACTGTTTGCTGAGATCATATCTGCAGTGGCGGGAAACTTCCGTTAAGACCTAATATAAGCATATTTAATAATAGTGGAGGGGGAGAGTAAAACTCACGTTTTAAATTCACACCAATTGTTAAACAGTTTTGGTAGGTGATTTTAATATAGATTTTAATTCCAAAGAGGTTTTTTATGGAACAAGGAAGGAAAACATGGCACACTCATGGATTATGATTCCCATTCTAAACAGTATTTAAAATGGTAGAGGATAGTTGGAATATGCTTGGCGAAGGTTGTAAAAACAGTTTTAGTAGGCGATTTTCAGACAGATTTCGATTCCAAAGATGGGTTTTATGATACAAAAAAAGAGTTGATTCCTATTTTAACTCCCCCACTCTCGCCAACCTAAAAAATCCCCACACTTTGGCAAGCTTTGCAGTCATGGGTCTCTAGGAATTATGCACAAGTTTCAACACTCCCAAAAGAACTATATGAAAACTAAAGTGAACAAATTAGCGATAACTGCACCAGTTAGGGAATTTGAAGACACTTAATTATTAAAACTACATTAATTGGCAACCCAAAATAAATAAAAATGTCACGGAATGCTGAACTTACATGTTGTTCCAAATCGCCATTTTAATTCTAATTTACGATTGCCACATAAATACAAAAAATCATCATGGTAACTGCATATGTTTAATTGTCGCCTCCTTAGCGAGAGTGGATTTATTAAAGTCAGAATCAATCCAAGAAAGACAAACATGGCACACTCATGGATTATGATGCACATTTGAAAACGGTGAAGTATAGTAGTAATATACTTGCTGAAGATTGTAAAATATTTTTAGTAGGTGATTTTAAGATAGATTTCGATTCCAAAGATTGGTTTTATGAAACAAGGAAGAAAAATAGGAATAAAGCATAAATTATGATACGCTTTTAATACTTTTTACGCTTTTAATACTTACTACGCACTTTAGTGCATATTTAAAATCTGAAAGTGTTTAAGATTTTCTTTTTGTCGCTTTTCTGAAAGTAACTGATATTAGTCTTCATATCACATCGAGGATTTATACTTCAGTAAGTTTTGTTAACATTACATATGAGTGCACAAGTATATATATATATAGTATATAGAAGGATTGGCCATAAGTTTATTTGCTTCTGGATGTTTTACAAATGCTGCCCGTCTTAACCATTAGTCATCAAAAATTTGGTTAACAAACAACTTATTAGAGCAATTCTCATTAATTTAATTAAATGCTGATCAGTTTAAATAGGCCAATCTCTAATGATTATTTTTTATAAGCTTGATTACGAAGTACAAAGATTCACAACAATACGAAGTATCAAAAACTTAAAAGTCACTTGTGCTCCTTCTGTAATTTTATGATATTTTGTACCAGAATGAATTAGTAAACATCTATTTTGTTTAAACAACATTGGACTTTGTTACTGTGTTTAAAAACTTATTTTTGTCCATACTTTTTTTTTTCTATCTAATTTTTATAAAAACATGTTAAGCTATCCCACCACTAACCACTATTACTACCAAATTATGGTTGTTGCTTTAAGAAATTCAGTTCCTGCAGTTTTAAAATAGCTTCAGGAGCTTATAATATAAAAACATTTATTTGTGGCTTAGTCCAAGCAAGTCTGGCCACCCCTAATATATAGCTTACAATAGCAGTATATATGCAGTGCATCCAGAAACACACACACACACAAATTAAAAAATGGAGATGTGCAGAAAACAGATAAGGATCACAGATCTCTATGTTAATTTGAATGAGAGGTTCTTTATTAACACATTTTACGGTAAGTAAAATAGGCTCTTCATAAAGGAGAAGTGAACTTTTTAAAGGGTTTTGCTTGAAAGAAATAAAATAATTTTCACTTCATCGACATATATACACCAACTTGTAATACTATCCGAGTTTTTAATAGTTTCATAAAAAGCATCTCCACCTTAATTTCTGCTTACCAAAATTCCAGTACTCGTGTATTTGAATAAAATAAATTTAAATTAATAATATAAAAGAAGTTGCACATCTCCATTTTTTAAGTTTGCTAACCATGAATTTATGGAAGCACAGACAGTAAAAAGTAATTGTTAGAGATAGAATATATGAATTAAATTTACAAAAACTTGCACATTAAATGTATTTTAGAGACTTTATCTATTCTAAACAAAACAAAATGGATATATGTTGTTTGACACTACAAAATAATGCCATCAAATATAGTGTCTGTAATCAAAATAGTGTTGAGTGGTGCATGGTTGTCAACAAATTGCACTGTCATGACTCAGGTCCAGGGTTCAATTCCTGTGCTGGGCAAGGTTGACTCAGCCTTTCATTCCTTGAGTGGGTCAATAAAATGAGAACCAACTTAGATTGGGGAACTAAATACTCAGGACTCCACATAAAGCTTATCATCTGGCTAAACCATATGCTTTTATAATCCAGAGCCTGTGGTCACATTAAGTATGGATAAGGGCAGTACAGACTTTGGCCACATTTACGTTTTTGCACCACTGACTTGGGTCAGGTGGGGTAATTATGTCCACTTTTGCAAATTTCAACTTTGTGATTTGTTAACTCTTAATTCTATTCATCTTAAGAATTGGGGAAAATTGCTGTATTTATATTTCATTTTACTCTCCTGTGCATTTTCTTTAACTACAAAAATTAAAAATGAAATCTTTAAAAAAAAAAAAAAAAATATTTTAAGAACTGTGTTCCCTTTTTTATTTTCTCGCACATTGCAGCAAACATAGGAGCATTTATTCCTAGATGGTTTTGCCTCGGTGTATCAAAGTGCTTAAAACCAGGAAGATTCTAAAATTTCACCTGGAAAATCATTTTATTGCTACTATAACTTTTATATATTTACTAGTTCTTAGCAATTTGTTTCCATTTATTTTTAGTGAACTGTTCATCTTGTTATTACATTTGGATTTGAAATCGTATTGTGATTATTTTTCTTTTATTATTATAGGATAATCTATGAATTTTACTAATAGAGTTGTTCATTTGGATCCAGAAGATTTATAAAAATATAAAAGGATGATTCATTTCCCAATTAAACAAGAAAATCTTTTCCTTCTTTCTACCTAATCCTTTGAATGCTTATTTTTGAAACTAAGCTGAGTATAAGATAGTCTTATTATGTTATTTTATTTTTATATCAAAATAATAGCCTGAAATGTAGATATTTCAGGCTATTAATGTAGCAATTTCTGAAATTGCTTAAAACCACCAATTTAAATAATAAAAGCAATTCTTTACTAAATGCTCTCAATTAAAATTGACTATTGAATATTTATACATTGGCGAGTACTTATTTTGTTTAAGATAAGAGTAATTTATTTGTTTTGTGCTGAAATTTAACAGTAAAAAGCATAGCAAGTTGAGATTTTTTTTTAGGAGTTAATTTAGCTCACGTACTTTTCCTTTAAAAAAAAAAAAAAAAAAAAAAAAAAAAACTAGTATTTTCTGTTCTGGGCTACACAATCATGGAAGGAGAAAGTACTTTTTGAAAAACTTTATTTTAACATGAGACAAAATTAAGCAGGTTTTTTCAAAAGTCAGGGAAACCAATCAAATTTTTTTTTAAATTATCTATACTAATATTTTGTATTTTAATAAATGACAACTACATCAGAGTAATCAACTTTTATGCACTGCATGCATAATACTTACTTACAAAGTGTCTTTTTTATATATTCTATAATGTTTTCTTAATGTATTAACTTTCTTAAATAAATCACAACAGCATATAAATAATTTATGCTGCTAATGCAATCAACAGATGTGAAAATGAGACACAACACCACTGCAACTGTTGTGTTTCCAACTTGCAAAATTATGATTAAAGGGGGGGATTTTTTTTTCGATTATAAAGCAGGTTAATGCTTCGAAACTTGCTAATTAGTGGCTTTTGTACTTTGGAACTTTTGTATGATTATTCATCATCTTTCAGGAGTAAAAATTAGAATAATCCCTGGTCCAAACAACCAAAACTTGTATTCTACCAATTATGGACTCACTGTCTATTAGTTCAGGGAAATCATGACTTCCCTGGTCTGTACTGCTTATGAAAAGTCTATACACTGTAAAAGCACTTATTTTTGCTAGGCTTTGCTAAGCATGAGCTCGTCATACTTGCAAAAATTAAAGCCTCACGAAATTCTTTTTTTCTTCTTCAAATATAAAAAAAAAATCAAATTTTTCACTTATCAAAATTCAATGATTTATTTGTACAGTTGTGAACTCTTTCTTGACAACTTTCTTTCTTACAACTATTTCTTGAATACTATACAAATGTTGGATATAAAACAATAATACAGTTAATAGAATACAGCTCATTCACTTACAATATTTATACCAGCTTTTCTATATTGTAGTCATTCAACACGGGAAGAGGGGACAAACTTTTCGGACAAGTTTCTTAAAATGACTTATGCAAAAGGGGTTCTATGGTTAGGTGCTTTCGGTATTTTTTAACTTTTGGTTCTATTCATATAAAATTTGCAAAATTTTCAGTTTGCAAAATCACAGATATCTTCATTCTTGCAAAAATAAGTGCTTTAACAGTATAAGATTTTTTTTTTTTAATTCAAAACAAACGACATTAATTGAGCAATATATATATATATATATACATGGGCACCCATAGGAATTTTTCTAGGGGGGGGGCAAACTTCAAAAACATTTTGTAGGGGGGGGGGGGGCAAATTTCAAACTTTTAACAAATTTAGTTCTGTTTTTGCGATTTGTTTGCATCATGAGATACTAATCTAAAACTCTAGGGGGGGGGGGCAAGTGCCTTACCTCCCCCCCCCCCCCATGGGTGCCCATGTATATATATACTGATTTCTGTTAAGAGCTCAGTTAAAAAGTGTAAATACCCATTATTAAAATATTAAATAAATCAACTAAACTATGCACTATGGTAGAATTGTATGAGATGGATTGGTAAAATTAGACAACATGCATTGAGAGACTAAATAAAAAAATTTGCAAGAGAAAAATGTAGATAAAACATACTCGTCTTATAGACAATAAAAATTTTATATTTTTGTGGTCTTAGACCAGTGGACCATCATTAATTTTTAACCTTATCTTATTTTAACATAAAAAATGCAATGTTAAAACTTTTTCTTAATCTTTTATTTTAAAAAAATCTTCAATTTTAAACAACTTATATTTATGATCATTTTTAAAAGTACAGTAAAGAGGTGATTTACCTGGTTTAAAAATTTTATTTAAAAAGAAAACAAATCTCTTGTGATTTCAAAATCATTTCAATAATATTTGGCATAGTAAAGTTTGGTTCTAAAAAACTTTTTACAGCAATTATGAAATAGACAAATGGCAATAAGCAAAGTTAAATACCTATATACCATATCTTTATTATAGCTTTCTGGTTTGTTCAGAAAGTACAAATTTTTTAATTGATTTTAAACTAACTTTCCAATGTACCTGAGACATAAAACTTTAAATATATCTTAGAACTGAATGACAAAGCAATATTAACTAGTTTTCTTGTATGTTTATACATTTGTCTGTTGGATGTTTTAACCTTAGTTGATCTTATTTGCCAGATCAAGAATTAGCACAAATTTGGCACCAAAAAAATAATTGTTCTAATAGAAATTTTCTGCTGTGAAAATTTATAGTAATTAAAAATTATAAAATACACTATTCATATTACTTACTTATTATTGTATGCATAATAAATAATAACTGTATACTAATTGTAAAATTAATTTTAATTTAAAAAATGTAACAATTACAAATATGCCACAAAAATTACTTTGTTTGGCCATTAATCAATGAAAATTTAAAGCAATTTAAAATATTTCATTTTGTACTGTAGTTTTATCATTAAAAAAATGTATTTAGCATCAAATTTTCTGAAAATTTGAAGGATTTTTATTAGTTTTAAAAATAAATTTGACTAGTAAAAAAAAAAAAAAATAGCTTTAAAATCTGCAAAGAGTGAATTTAGATAAAGAATGGCAAAATTGACAAAGAAAGAAAAGCACAAAGCAAATATAGAGACATGACAGAAAATATCCCGCAAAGTGAAATTTGGGACAATAGAAAATGACAAAAAATGATACTTAAAAGAAATAAAAATTTAAATCAGTTTGTGCAAAATCATATTTGATATATATAGTCAAACCTGTCTATCTTGAACCTGTATACCTCAAAAACTTTTCTATGTTGAAATTTCTAAAATTCTCTACATTTACAATCAAAATTCAGTGTATTTTTCATCTTTATCTTTAAAATTTTTTCTTTTAAAACCACTATATCTTGAATTTTAGTGAAAATTACAAAAATCAGTGCTTAAAGAGGAACATATTTCAACAAAAGTTGCATACCGATGTATCTAAAGAGACAACAAAAGAAGCAGAGAAGGCCATATAACTCTGAACTTTTCTTAAGTATCAGGCAAATTTTGTTATAATAAATTTCTAGCAGAAAGAAAGGGAGTTAAGACATCAAAAGTCATGGAAAGACTATTTTTATTGTTAATATATATATATATATATATATATATATATATATATATAACTAATAAGTAAAACATATTGCATATAAGACATACCTCGCATGAAAAATATAACAGCTAGAAGCAAGAATTAGAAACCACATTTTGAAAAGATAATAATAATAAAAAAAATAATAAAAGCTAAGCAAAATAAAGTGCAATAATTAATGTGAAAATAGAATGGAACGGAAATTATAACCACTGTCACCATCTTCAGGGCCCACAAACAGTGGATTATAATTAAAAGCAAACAAAATAGTAGGGTTTCGGTTGTGTGGCATATCAAAAGGGATATTCGCTCCACACGTTCTAGGCCCCAATCTACTATATAAAGGAAAAAGATAAGAAATCAAAAAGATAAAATAGAAAAAGCATTGTATATTTTTTGTTAAGTGTTATGGATGTATGTAAAATAAATCTGTGATCATACCACTGTATTTTTCTACAGCAAAAGAAAGTTTTTAATTGACTACATTTAAAACCTCTATAACTCTAAGCCTCTTTATCTCAATTTTTTTTTTTTTCATTTCCCATGCATATTCGAGATAGAAAATTTTAGAAATACAGTCAAACCTGTCTAAGTATTTAATTTCCTGATTTAAAGCAAAAAACCTGGGGGGGGGGGGGCTGCAATAGATGAAAGAGTTTAGAGAGTAGCTGTCATTAAGATAACTCACACAACACTTTATATTATTTTTAATGAAATAAATCTTAGATGAAAGAGTTAAGATCAACTAAGGTTAAAACATCCCAACAGACAAATGGTGGACTTATTCAGGTGAAATTTTCCCACATAAATTATCTATTGCAGCGGTGCACATTGTAAAATCATAATGTAGGGTTCTTGACGTTTTAATATGTTAAAAGACTTTATCGAATTCTTATTTTTAGTAGTTAAGAGAAGTAAATTAAAACAGAATTTAGAAACATAATGAAGTATAAGTATATTGAAGTGTGGAGTGTCTTATAAATGTTTGTCATGGTCACTAGAAAAGATTTTGCTCTGCATTTTTTCAGGTGGTTGGTTGGTATCACGAATTTATGAGCTGGCTCCCCTAAGAGAACAAATTTTGTTTTGTATTTTCCAGGTGGCTGGTTGGTGTTACAACTTTATGAGCTGGACCCCCCTCTAAAAGAAAAGTCTGTGTGCACCACTATCTAATGCATGTTCCCAAAGTCTTTCATTTTTAATTTTACAAGTATTTTCATAGTTATTAAACATTCATTATCACAGATTTTTAGAACAATCTGTATGGGATTAGGAAAAATTATTTTATGCTTTTTAGTCTGTTTTAAAAACATTTTAACTCTTTTTGACAGAACATATATGATTAATGAAACTTTTTAACAATCTGAACCACAACCCATTTAGACAATTATTTCAAACTAAAGAATTTTTTTAATGTTATATAATACAAGTAAATTTATGAAAATTATGAGAGTGTACAATACAGCTTATTAACAAGTTATTTGAGTTCCTTCAGCAAAATATTGATTCTTTTTCTCTCTCTAATTTATTACAAGTTGCATGACATTTTAAAAGAAAAGATGTGACATCATTTTCTAGGTTTTCTTCATCAATTACTTAAATGATATTGAAATATTTTTCTTCAATTTACTTTTATAAATGGAGAGAGGCTTTTTTTTTTTCTTAACAAATAAAGACCATAAATATGAATTAATACATTTTATTCTGCTTATTGGGGACATGCTTCATGTTGTAAGAAACAGTAAAATAAATAAATTGAGCAATCTAAGAAGGACCAATAAACAGTGATATATTGCTACCTAAAAATGGATATATAGTTCTTAATATATACAAAAATTGAAAAAAATTGACAGTATTGACTGATATTTTTCATTTTGTTTCTAGTTTTCTATATCCAGCTCCAGATCGCCGTCGCCTTTCATGACGTCCCTCAACAATCAAAGCAATTATCTAAAAAATAGAAAGAAAGATACATCATGCCTAATGCTATGGCAAAATATTTTCAAACTAGAGGTCAAAATTCAGAAAATTTGCAGGTGGCCAGTGGCCACTGAGCTTGAAATTTTAAGTGGCCACTCGCATGTGTTTGAATATTGCACAACTTACATACAATATAGTTTAATAAACATGCACAGTTAATATAAGTAATAAGGAAAGATTTCTTAAAATATACATCTAAATCTTCTACTAAAAAAAAAAAAAAAAATATTACCTGCCAGTATATACAGAGTGTCCCAAACAGACTTCGTGTAATCATAATCGTGTAATCGTAATCGACTGTAATCGATTACATTTTCTTGTGTAATCGTAATATAATCGTAATCTGGCAATTAAATTTTTCATGTAATCGTAATCTAGTCATAATCTAGAAGTTTATTTTTTCGCGTAATCGTAGTCTAATCGTAATCTAGAAATTTCATTTGCCAGATAGTCGTAATCAAAGAGACTGTAATCATAGTCGCTTTGATTACGAGAGGATTACAAAACGATTACAGTTGGCCAGTTTTAGTTTTTGTTCTGCTTGCTGGGAAAATTTTATCTGGGAGGCACAGGCATGCCCTGAAGACAGGAAGTTCCCCTGGAGCTCCGACGTTTCGAGAAAGACAGGAGCTCGCTTGTATTATTTTTTTTCCCCCGGGAAAATATTTAGATGACCATTCTTTTTTGTTGTTGTTGTTGTCTGTCGTCTTCTGTTCATCCAAGTCTGGACTGGTGAGAGACAAGAATGGACTTCCCAGAAGAAAGTGATGGTTGCGCGGGAGGGAATAGCTAAAACTATTTCTTGTGGTGTCAGATCTTTCCTTCATTTCTTCATTTTGATTTGCGGTCATGAAAAAGAACATAAATGGCACCTACACAGGAAAAAGTGCAGCATGTTTTTTCAGTTTTAGAAAAGTATAAAAATAAAAATGGAAAAGGATGTGCATTTAAGAACCACTGCACATTGAATGTGTTGTTTGGATTAGTGGACAACAGATAAACTTTGGTTCCTTGTGTTGTTTGGATAAGCAGGTGGGAGCGCATATATTTCCGTTAAAAATTAGTATATCTTTGTGCTATTAATAAGAATGTAATTGCATAAGAATGTAATAATTTTATAAAGACCTTTAGAAATATCAATATTTTTTAATGATCGATAAATTTCTGGATAAATGGGTAAAGAGTAGGGAACATAGACAATGATCTACAAAGCCCCTTTTCCCCCTTTAATAGAATTAACATTTTTTTTTCCTTCAATAGAATTTTATGGTGAATAAAAATGCGTAAAAATACATAATGAAGTATTAAAAATCAATTTTGTCTTATTTTCGACTTGATTGGCTGCCTTGACTTAGTTCTAAAAGTTTAACGGATAAATAATTTATTTTCATTTATGCCAGTGTTAGTGATTAGTCACAGAAAACAGTTCATTTTTTTTTTTAATATGATTCACAAAGTATTCATACTTCGTTTTTTTTCACTGATGAGTGTGAAAATTATTTAAAATATTTTGTTTCTATCTAATTTGTACTGTACACATATTATATTAAAACATAGTACGTCTTTTGAACTTGAATTGTTGGCATTTATTTATTATCAATTTGGAATTAAACTGGAGACTCATTATATATAACTTTTCTATTGTGTGTATTATAAGCTTTTATAATTCCTCAGAGAATTCGCATTAACCAACATAGGCGTAGGACAGGGTTCCGCTTGCCGTCTACTTTGTTTAAAATACCATCGATTCAAAAGTCTTTTCCTCCCGCAAAACCTATAAAAAATTCACTATTTCCACTCTTGAATATATTATATACACACATCCCTCTCCCCCCCCTCTCATCCGCAAATCTTTGACATCTCTACGTCTATATTAACCTATTTTCTATCTCTCATAAAAATGTTAGCTCCTTTATACCACATTCAAAAGTTTTTTTAAACTTTTGGCACTGTACTATTTTCATTAGATTTCAAATGTATGTATGTATGTATGTGTATATTAAATATTCAATATGTAAAAGGAATTCTTGACCAGAGACAAAAATGTGTGTCTGTTCTTTAGCATATATAACAGCTAATTGCTTAGAAAGTGAGCATCTTTGAACGGTTAATTATTTATAAAATAGTTTTACAGTAAATTCGTGCCTTTTTAATTGTAATTGGCATTACGTTGGGTTTTACCATTCACACCGCCAATATCACTGTCCAGTTTTGTTTATTACGTCGTACCAGCACCAATACACTATATATGACCCACCGCACTTTTAAGATGTATGTTTAGAGATATCTTTAGACATCTCCATTCTGCTATTCTTAAGTAATTCTTATTAGTAGTATTCTTAAGTCTTCCTGTAATTCTTAAATTATCCTCAATAGATAGTATGCATGTAGTTTTGAGTTAGTAGTTAGTTTTGAATTTTTTAAACGGCGTGTGTATTCTAGAAATTAAAAGTTTGTTTGTTCGGCAGGCCCAGTTTTAGATATTTAATGCCCATATACGTGTTATGAAAGTATAAAAAAAGAAGTTAAACTGTGCGTGAAGTTTTCTGTAAAATAATAACTGCAATATACGTTCAGCCTCATCTATTCAGATTCAGGCTAACTGTTATTGTAGAGAAAACAATGCATTTGTCGAGAGCCCCTGTTTTTAGCATTTTACTCAATGCATTAAAAAATCTTAAACTTTGGTTTAATATGTTCGCGCACATCGTTGCAAGATCGTAATGACAGAGGTTCCTCCTTCACGGCTGAATAGGAACCACGGCTAACTTTTCATGCGTCTGCCAGTACCTCTTTCGAAACCAGAAAACCAGGACATAGGCAAGGAAGCAACGCCGAGCATAGAAGGGATCAAATATCAATTTTTGTATACTATTTTTGCTTGATTAGATTAAACCTGGGTTCATTTCAAAGATGTGTTAAACCACCAAGCCTGTCCCCCCCTCTCACCCCACACGCACACTGCAAATGACATATGTTTAAGTTAAAATCGGAAAATGCCATGTTCAAATAGAGGTTCGTATGCATTAAAAAACTTTTCACAAGTGGGCCTAGGAAATCAACCAGGTTCGTCTAATAGTATAGAAGTTCTAGCTGTATGGCATTCTTGTAATTTAGCTCCCTGAACAGATGGACCCATTATTCTGTTCTTGAATTAAAATTGTAAAATTTAGACATTATAATATCAACGCCAGAAGGGTAAAAAGAAAAGTTTTGTAATCGTAATATAATCGTAATCGGACTCAAATGTAATCATAATCGAAAGTTTTAATAGATTACATAGTCGTAATCTAATCGTAATCGGAAATTAGGTTTTATATGATAATCGTAATCTAACCATAATCGGAAATTATACTTTCTCCGGTAATCGTAATCATGGTCTAAAAGTGAAAATTAATCGTAATCGATTACACGTCTGTGTAATCGGCACGAAGTCTGGTTCCAAACACACTGACCTAGTCTTATTCCTTAAATATCGATCATAGACATGTACAATAAGTCAAAGTTATATAAGGGACAGAATTTTAAGTGTTGATTAACATTTTCAGAACATTAAATCTAATTAAATAAAAATATTTGATTTTTATGCGGACCCCATACAAAAATATTCCCAGTTTGTAAAATTACCCCTTACATTAAATAGGTGATGTACAAAATTTCAACCTTTTTTTTACAGAATTTCAAACTTTTCAGCCTTTCATCTTTTTTTTTTTTTTTTTTTTTGGCTACGACCTTGCGTCGTTTGTCAAAAGCATTTCTTTGTAGTGCCCCCCCCCTACTACCACTCTTTAAAAAGCATGGTGCCCGACAACCTTTCAGCAATTGGCATCCCTTTTTACCCCCTTTGCCCTGGTATGTCCAAGTTTTCACTTGAAAACTTGCCATTTCCCCTGCCCATTCCGTTACATGGATCATCGCAGTCAAGATTATCGATTGTTTTACGAGCCCCTATACGAAACACTTTCTATTAAAATGATACCATAACAAAAATACGATCGATTGAAATGTCCCTTAACTAAACATGATGTATAACAGTTCCTTCACAAAATTCCAAGCAACGCAATCAGACATTTATCGTAAATGAAACCCGATAAAATTTCCTTTTAAAAATAAGTTACTTTTTTCCTAATTGAATGCTTATCAGAATCAGAGAGTGACAGTCATTGCTTTTTCATTTCATCCGTTTTCTTTCGTTCACGTAACTCATAAAGAGGCACCTCTGGGATGTTTATTTTCACCTAATGTAGGAATAAAAAACTGCAATCTCTGGAACATAACACTTTCAGTTGGGGGTAAGAAAGGGATTCAAAATAACTTCACTGCCTATCCTATAATGTGGGTGCTATATTTGATAATTATTTCACAATCATAATTCTGGACTTCAGCTTTTTGGTGAAAACTGTCAGCATAATTAATGGCAGCTTCTGTAGTTTATAACTGGCTGTTTTACGCACTTGCAAGGTTTTGTTTTTAATGATTGCTTAGTATAATCATTATCTGGCCTTCCTACTTCAAATTATCTATAGTTATTAAAGATATTTACAAACCATTAGGGAATTACGGATTCATTTAGAAATGAAAAGCACCTTTTTGCGAGTTAAATTGTGCGACTTCATGACGTCCATTGATCTGAATTTATATGTCGGACAATAAGAAATGAACGTTAGGAATAAACTTAAATGATTTTGAGATTACACCAAACCAGTTCTGAATATTTTCTATATGGTACACAAAATTGCCTTTTTGAGATAACAAAGTATCCCTATTTTTAAATCCCCGCGCCTGCATTTGCATACTCCTTTGGTCTTTGTTCATTATGAACATTGTTAATTTTCTGTGAAGGACAGCTGTCATCAACTTTATGCTGGCCATAAGCCTTATTATGCCGGAATAAATCTTGAAATATTTATTTATTTTATTTTTTTGGTATTAATAGATCACAAGAAAAGAATTTATAAATGAATACTCGCCACTCTTCGGATTTTTGTTCTCAGAAAGAGAGCCCTTGCAAAAACAAACAAGTGCCGGTGTCGGTTTCAAACCGCAATCTTACGCATTGTTGTAATCCCCATTTGAAAATTTCCAGAAGAGATGATTACTTTTGCTAATTGGTCAAGTGTTACCAATACCCTTAATCAATGATCCAGCTCCCCCCCCCCTCCCCGCCATGCCGACATTGATCTTGGAGTTCAGTTTACTCCTGTCAACAACATCGATTTTAACGCCCCGTTTCTGTTTTACTTTCAATTAATAAAAACTTTGTGTAAAAAAAGGAAAGAGAGTGGGGAAATAAACTGTGGCGACTGGTACATAAATTTGCAGTCTCCACTTTCAAAAATATAGTTGCCACGTTGCGAATGGCGACCGTTAATTTTGACCTTTATTTCAAACACAATCTAATTTGCACATGTGTTACTGCTTAATGCATAGTTAACCAATTCCTCCTATTTATTCAAGGATGTGACACCAATAATTTGCCATCCATCTCCATAATAGCTTCCTGGTATTTGTATTAGAATGCTCTGCTGTGATTTAGTGACTATACACACACAGTCACACACAAAAGGAGTAAATAATAATATACTATTTTTTTTTTTTTCCCTCTAACCACTGCCCATACTACCTCATCTGTTTTGTTTTCAAATGTAAAAAGAATTTCCCATGCTACATGCAATGCTTTCCTTGAGAGCACTAAAGCTTAGTAATACAAATTTTGTTTTGATTCTAAAATAAATGAATGAATGATTCTAAAATACACCTTGCATAGTGCTTCTATCATTAGACTCTAAGGACAAAATCATTAGCATATGCATAGGAATTTTTTTGTGCACCCTGTGAAAGAACCATTTACATTATATATATATACATATAGTGTACATATAATGCATACAATATAGGATATATATATATAGATATATCCCTTCTCAACAGATTGCATGGTAATACATTGGTCAAAAAACATGAGAATAAATACTAGAAAACTTTTTTTTTTTTTTTTTTTTACAAAATTTTTGACTTTATTTGTCAACATAATCCCCCTTAAGGAGTGATGCATTTCTCAAATTGCTTCTTTAACATTTCAATGCCTATCTTGTAAAATAAGTTTTCAACATCTCTACAATGAACGCTTCAGTTTCCAATATAACTTCTTTGTGCCAAACCCTACTCTCATTATTATGAATTAATAAAGAAGAATGGATGCACAACCAGATTTTAAAGGCTGTTTATTAATTTCAATTTTACCTAAACTTTTGAGACCTTATTTGTTTTGTTACCATTTAATAAATTTTAATATGCAAAAGCTAAGTATGCACTGTTATAAATATTGTATGGTAAGAACAGGACACTAAACTGAATCATCTGAAGAAAAATAAATGTTTTTTCATATCTAAATTTTAATCATCTAGGTATTTGCAATACAATGTACTGAATATGTTCGGGGTGGGGGGGATTAAAATAGTGGCAATTAAATACAAAAAAAAATCTATAAATGGGAACTATCACAGTATTTTCATAACATTTTGTATGCATTAAAAAAAAAAAAAAAAAAGAAGTTAACTTACCTTCTGCTTGTTGTGAAATATCAGATACCCTGCCATAAGGATTAATACTATGGATAAGAAGTAAAAGAAGAAATGGCCATCTTCTTGTTCAGGAAAGGCTGGAATCATTGGAATATCATCAGAGGAACGGCCAATGTTGTTTCCAGTATTTATAAAGGTGTCATAGTTGTTTGATAATGGACCAGGGCCCACAGAAATGGAAGATTTAATGATGGGATCTTGAATTTTTGGAGGTGGATTAAAAGAATTTTCTGAAAAAAAATACACATGCATATATTTATATATCTTTATATATATATATGAATATAATTCAGGGCTAGCCCAACCATATAGGCAAACTAGGCAATGGCTAAGGTGCCAAACTGAGAGAGGCGGCACTTTTTTAAAGTTGTATCTACAGGGGGAAAATTGTTTCTGCATCCTTTAGTCCATCTTTCTTTCCGAGTAGCAAACTGGCAACGTGCTATGCTGTAAATGATGTGGAAAATTGCACATGGGCCATATACAATTTGGGCCATTTTAAAACTCCTATCCCCTCCTCACTTTTCTAAAAATCCTTTCTGTACTTAATGGATTGAGCCATTAATAATGTTTTCCGCATCAAAATTTAGGGCTAGTCCACACAGGTTTAAAAAGCTTGAATCAACGAGACAGTGACATACAGTGGAGCATCTTTAATACGCCTCTCTTTAGTACATCTTTATCAATTATATGCTGATTTTGTAAAGTCCGGAGTCATTCCTATACTTTATAATGTTAAAATATTTCTTTTATACATCTAGGATTTTCTTTAGTACGTCGTTTCTCAGAACATTTTGAATTTTTCCCTCATTGATAACGACTATTGCCATGACTTCTCTCCTCTTTACACCTGCGATAGGATTGCATCTGAAGTGTGAAATTTTGCTTACAAAAGGAGAAACGTTCTATTGTGAAGATTCGGCAGAGGAGAAATTCCTAATGCGGTTCCACAGTATTGGCGATTTAGCGCGCATCGGGGCGATAAAACTTGCGATTAAGCAAGTGCGAAATCTCTGCACAATGGCCCGGGAACAATCAGAAACCTGTTCATTAGGGGGAAGGACGATCTCCAATAACCATAGAATTCTCCCCCAATTGGCAATTAAGGTTTATTGCCAAAGATGGTAACCTTTAGTCTGGAATTTCACACACCCCCCCTCGAGAGGAGGCCTGTGAAAACAAATAAAATTTGTTTCTTTCAGTCTGACTTTTACAGAGATGCTGGTAGGTTGTGCTTATCTTTCTCCAAAATGTCTTTTAAACGAAAAGTTTGGAAGAAAAAATTAATATTTTAACAGAAGTGGATAAAAATGTCTCCATGTCTAAAGTAGACATTGCAAAAAAGCTGAACATTAATGTATCAACTTTAAAAACTTTGATTTATAAAAGGCAAGAAATCGAAAAGAACGCATCTGCCTGTTCTTCTACTGTTGCTAAGAGGCAGCGTGTACGTGCCAGTAAAGTTCTGGAAATTGATTCTTTGGTTTTGCAGTTCTTCAAGCAATGCAGACCTGCTAATATTCCTGTGAGCGGGCCGATGCTCATTAACAAGGCACTTGAAATTGCCAAGCAAATGGAAGTGAAAGAGTGCATATTTTCTGGAGGATGGCTCAATAAATTTAAAATAAGGAATGGTATAACCTGCCAAATGCTAAGTGGTGAATCGAAATCTGTACCACTTGAAACTGTTGAAGAGTGGTTTGAAACTCTTCCTGACAAACTTGCTGAATATGAACTAAAAAACGCATTCAATTGTGATAAAACCGGACTCTTATCACTTGTTTCCTTCAAGGACTCTGTCACTAAAAGGTGAGCCATGTCATGGTGGGAAAAAAAGCAAAGAGCATATAAGTTTTACTGTACACGAATGCTGATGGATTAGAAAAGTTAAAACCATTTGTTATAGGAAAGTACCGAAATCCCCGGTGTTTCAAAAATATTAAAACCTTTCCCATGCAGTAGGACTCCAATTAAAAGGCCTGGATGACAGGAAAATTGTTTAACAAGTGGTTGATGAAATTGGACAGAAAAATGACACAGGAAAAGCACAAAATAATATTGTTCATGGATCAGTGCCCCTCTCATCCTCCCGATACCAAATTTCTCAAACATATACAAGTTGTTTTCTTCCCAGCTAACTTCACAAGTCATTTGCAGCCCCTTGATTTAGGAATAATCAGGTGCTTCAAGCACCATTATCGTCAGAAGTTAGTGCAGTTAGCTGTGGAAAATATATCGGATGGCAATATAAAAAAGGTAAACATCTTACAAGCAATGAATTTTATTTCATTTGCGTGGAATAGTGCATCAAAGCAAACCATTCAGCATTGCTTTATCAAAGGTGGCTATCCGCCTCGGGCAGAAGATATCACAGTAGAAGAAACAGAACGAAAAATTAATATCGAATGGCACTTATTAAATTGTGATTATTCATTTGAAGAATATGCAGATTGCGACAGTAATGTGCAAACAACAAATGTCCTTACTGTTAAGGAATTAATTGTCTGCAATAATCCAAAAGAAGCAAGTAGCAGTGAGGATGATACAGATGACAATGAAACGAATGCTGCTCCTCCAGCATTTCAGCAAGCTGTGTCATATTTTGAAGGACTGAGAAAGTACTTTTTATGCAACGAAACTACAGAAAGAACATTGTAACAGCTAAACGATATACAAAATGCATTGCATAATATTAATAGAAATAGTTCTCATCAAACATCTATGATGGATTACTATTTTTCTCCTAGTGCAAAAAAATAATAATAATAATAATAATAAATTTTTGTGATACGTAGCACATAAAAGTTTTATATTATTTTTATTTTATCTTTAGCTCAACGACAATTTAAGTGACAAAGATTAAATTAAAATAAACATCGAAGTTTTATGGTGATGGCATCTACTGGGTAAGTTTTTTAAAATCATTTCTTTTGTACGTCTTTTTCAGTTATAAAGACTTTTCCTGGCAGTCCCTAGAGCGAGGTACTAAAGGTGCTCCACTGTAACTAGGGCTTCTGCCATGGGTATCAGTAACGGTTACAGCGAGAGATGCAATGGGGGAATATATGATGGCATTGCCATTTGGCAGCTTGTTCATATAACAACCATTGTCTGATTAGCCACAGAAAGCTTAGTGGCATTACTAAGGGGGACAGTCTTGCCCAGTCGGAACTTCCTGGAAAGCACTCAAAAGTTGCTCAAAGTTTGCTTCTTTTACAAGGACGCCAATAAAATCCTTTGCCTAGGTGTCAAATTTGCTCAGGCCAACACTGATACAATTAAACTTACAAACATAAAATCATACAAGAGTGATGAACATAAAATATAAAAGACGGAAAATTCAAATGGTCTAAATCTAATTTTATGACAAAATGAAATTGAAATCTTGGAATTGATTCACTTGGGTAACTTATCAAAGGTTATACCAGATATGAATAAAGGCAAAACTTGTCTAAATAATGAAGCTGTGATATTGTGGCTTAAGAGAAAACTTAATGCATACTAACTGATGATAAATTTAAGTCATATCATAAAAACGTGATCACTGAATGAGCTTTGCAACAGTTGCCAATTGCAGAATATAAAAGGATTAGTATTTTAGAAACTAAGCTTATTAAAATCATACAATGCAGTAAATGATATAACTGAAGAAACATACAACGAAATATTTATATAAACAATAAAAATGTTAGAAATAAAGATTTAAAGTTTTAGTAACAAATAATTTTACATAATAAAATAACTTCAATATGGCAACATACACACAATTCATTTACTAAATTTTGATCAGTAAATCAAAAGAAAAAGATAACTTTGAATGTACAGTAAAATCTCCCTACAACAATATCTTCTATAACAATAATTCTCTCTGTTACGATACTTTTTCATAGTCCTTGCCAAATTTCCTTTAGATTAATGTCAAGCAGTTCTCTGTATAACGATATTCTTTACAATGATAATCCTCTCTACAGTGATGTAATATTATCCCTTTCATCATAATAATTTTCTCTATTACAATATATTTTTTTTTTTTTCAAAGTCCAACTGATGCATACAAACTAAACTCTTCACAAAGAAAGTCTACATAAAATGCCCTTGGACTATTGGACGGTGTTCTCAGGTTATACCCTCTGTCGAAAAACTTTTCGCTTTGCTGGTGTACAGGAATATATCCAGAAAAAACTTCGGAAAGTATCCAAATGGGGGAATAACCATTTTCTTAACAAAAATTTTAATTTCAGGGACGGTCCGGATCCCCTGGACCACCCCCACTCCCTTAAATACGTCCTTGGTGGTATAATTATGGTACGTTATTAATGTATTACGGAAGTGCTTTTTCCTATTACATTTTACAGAAAACTTTTGGAGAATTTATCTATTTAGACATAATCACATGTTTAAATAATGAATTTTTAAACAAAAATAGAGGCTATGGTGTCTTTAGAATTCTGGACAAGGGTATTTAACTAAAACTTGTGGGTGTTGTAGAAATGACTCACACACTATAAACACATTCTTCTCATTCAAATTAATGTATATATTATTGTTCACGTGAGTGAAAGGGGGATTGCGAAATGAAAGCAGAGAACCCTCTCGTGACGCCAGCCCATAGAAAATGAAGAACAAAATTCTTTTCGTTATTGATTCCTTCTATAACAATAATTCTCTTTACAACGACATTATTTAGACCACCAAAATATCATTATAGAAGGATTTTACTGTATTGCATAAAGTGACATTGAGATTTATTCAGTAGTGCTGATTATATCTAGTCTTAGTAATACCTAAAACATCTTGCAAGCTACAAAATTTCTATAAATAACTTTTGTTATATTCCCATAGTATTAACTTGTGATTACAGATCAAATAAATATACATTGTGAACTAAAATCATTGATTTCATCAAATGAAAATATTTCTGTAAATTGCAGAGGACAATATCAAATCCATGTTAGATTCGCTTTGCCTAACTAAATCAAAGTAATCGGATTAAAAAAGCCATTTTTTGAAAAATTCCTTTTATAAAGTTTTCTTATGTTACCATCAATTTCATCAGATAAAGATACTATGTATAATTAACAGAATCACAGATTTACAATGTTTGAAGCTTGTAAAGATTAAAATAGTCCAAACAAAAAAAAATATGCAAAACACTAGAGAACTATAAACAGAATTCTTTTCTTCCTTTTGCATGTATCACAGATGACCAATACATTACTTATCAAAATGTTGATAGTACTCATTCGTTTTTCAAAAGATTTTGCTGATTTTTATCCAGTAGAGTCATGAAACTACGTTAATCATTTACCTTGATGAAATTATGTTGATTATTTAGTGAAATAAGAATCTTTTACACATGAAGACCATTATAATAACCCAGAAAATCTGATAAAATCTTATTACCGTACATTAAATCTTATACCATAAGAACAAAAGTTCGTTTTAATGTACTCTAGTACTTAAGCTTATTCTTTAAAAGTGCATCAGGATGAAAACCCAAATAAAATATTTTTAAATATTAGTCTCAGTAACATAGGCTTTTTTTTAAATATACTATTCTGCAGCCAACTGAGAAAATAACATTTTAGAAATCAATTCACAAAATGCATAAACCTTTGACATTAATCAAAATTTATACAGTTAAAATTTTAGACACAGAAAATCAATATCATTACATATCACTAGTAAAATAAGTTGAGCCAAAACAATGAAATGTTACTTATGTTAAATAACATGGCATTAACAGTTTAACATAACCGTTAGAGATTATAAATACATGTCATGTTTGGTGTATTCATAAAGATGAGCATGCAACAAATTTATTTAACTGCACATATTAATAAAGTTAAAATATACATGCAAGCCAGACATGCCAAAAGTAATGTACATATACCTACCATATTCATTCTTTGAATATTCCTCATTTTCAGTATCATCTGATAAAAATATGTATAAAAATGTATGAAAAGTGTAATCAAATGACATCTCATTACAAGATGGGGTCATTCAAGTATACATAAATTATAAAATTAAAATAAGAAAAATCAAGTTATATGCATCCTATATAAAACACTTTCCAACACAAATGTCTTGTATATGCACAGCTGCATATACCAGTACTATTTCTATTTCGTATTTTTCTGCAGTTCTACTTTTTATTCATACAAAGTGCAACGTGAGTACCCATATTTATTTTAGCTTCGTGTTTTTTGGTGAATTTGTAGGTTCTGTTACTTGAGATATGGCTGGGTTTTTTTTTTTCCTTGTTTCTTTTGTTGATTTAACTTGCTGTTTTTCTGGAGACTTCTTTTCATTTAAAATGGAGGAGGTGGGGGGGGGGGGGGTTGCTTGTTATTTAAATTAGAGTAGTTTTAGTTTCAATGTATTGTTCATTTTGCTGCATATAATAGGAAGTTTGGTGAGTGTGGTTTTTTTTTTTTTTTTTTTTTTTTTTTTTTTTTTTTTTTTTTATATAAATATGAATTTATGGGAAATGCTGACGAATGAGGACGATTCAATAAAGTCAAGGAACACTATGATCTTGAAAAACCGAGTGTCGGCTATGACACAAATAGTGACGTCAAGCTTTAATGGCTAAATAACACTCCTAGCAATTCATCCAGACATTCACAAAAGGAAAAATTTGCCGATGCAATTACCTCCGTACATGTTTGTTTGATGTCACAAGAAATGAAATTGTATATTTTTAAGAGTGGAATTGTTTGGAAGTGAAACATTAGATTCTACAGGTGTAATGTTGGAATTTGAAGTGATGATAGGTTTGAAAATTCATGATAAGTTTAAAAACAGCACATTAAGGTTCATTGTTCATGTGAAGAATTGAGGTCTAAAATCTTAAGAGAAGCAAAATGTAAGTATGTTTTGCAACATTTTTATTTGTGTATTTTGTGTAGAACTGCCTATTTTGTGTTTTCAGGGAATAGAAAATACTGAATGCAGCAAGCATAGCAGGAAAAAAATTTCTTGTTGATACTTGGCAAATAAATAAACTTTCCAAAAAATTTTCTCGTAGGTATTTAGGAAAAAAAAAAACATTATACTTACTTCATGACCCAAAAAAACCCTCTAAGTTTCGGTGGAGTTCAGATAATGAAAACTTACCAATCTGACTGTCAACAGAACTTTTTTTTTTTTTTTTTTGCAAAGTGCTTCTCTTAAGTAGGTAATTTTTCTTCAAAACTATAAATTTACTGGCAGCCCGATGAGCAGTTGTCCAGTTCACATTAACCTTGAACTTCTTAAACTTTCAGATAACCAACTTATAGAGGGTAACTTTTCTGCCCTTTTTGCAGCAGTAAGTAAGTTTCTTTTTTCTTTTCATTACTATAACTACACAATAATTTTGTCTACATAAGTGTAGAGTGACTAACAATTTGGGGGGGGGGGGGAGCTTATGTAACACACTAAGAGTAGAATAGCTTCAAGGGCTACAATTCTAAAAATATATAGCACATCAATGAAACTTCACTTTTTTTAAAATAAAATTCAGCTCCTTGAAAGATGTAAAACTTCAGGTTTATGAGCTCCGGTTATCTCTATAATGTAGACCAAAGTCTTGGGATCAATGTTGCCCATCTTAACGTAAGTGCACCATATGAATTTGTGATGAGTAAACCGCACTTAAAATAATGGCACTTAAAATAAGACAAAATATGTATCAAAAACTAAGAAAATATAGCACTAAAGAAGCAGAAGAGCACTAAAATTCCAAAATATGCACTTAATGACTGAAAAAATATTCATTTACTATTCACAAAAAAAAAAAATACTTAAAAGTACATTCTAGTACATACAGCAAAATTTAGAGCAGATTTTTTTCTCTTTGGAATTTCATTAAAGATAGAATGAGAATTAAATACTGTTTATCTGTTAAAACAATTTTTTTTTCAATATTAGTCATATGAAAATGTAGTTAATTATGTTATAAAACTATTTCATTTTCAGTAATTTTTGTTGCAATATACAACTAAGTATTTTTCTAAATTTTCATGACTTTTCTTTCCTCGTACAACAGAGCAGCCCTCTAATGTTTATTATTCTATGTTCTAGAACTGCCCATCATGCATAAGTTATCTGAAATCTATTGAAAAGAAAACATACTGAGATAAAGGTTAAAATTCCATTCAAAATAGACTGAAATATACTAAGAGAAAATATGGAATTTTTTGTACATTCATGCAAAATCACCAAAAACAACTGAAATATCTAATCGCATATAACCTGCATACTAGTGATGACCATTGGCATAACACGAAGAGCTAAGGTTTACTTGCTTCATAATTTGTATTTATTAGCAAAAACAAAACCTAATTTTAATGTAATAGTATTTACAAATACATACCATACTGTTCTTTATCTTCTTGATGTGGTTCTGCTTCTTCATCAGGAAGTATTTGTAACGTTGTAGATTCTGGCACCTTTGAGTCCCCATCAACTTCTGTTTCATTTGGAACATCAAATTCATCTGGTTTGGACTTTTCTTCGGCATCTTTGCTAAGAGGAGGTTCTGAATCAATCTGTTTAACTTTTGATTCATTTTCTTGCTCTTGAAGGTTGACATTGCCCAATTCATTTTCCATTTCAGTACTTGCAGGAGGAATAGACTGTTCTAATTTTGAATTTGCCTTTGTGCTCAGATCAGAATTTGCATTATTTTTTAGTTCATCATCTGTTACAACTTTACTTATTTCATTATTGTTGTTCAAAGAGACACTGACATTTGATGTGGGAACTGTTTGAGTTAGAGGCTTAAGTGTTTTAAGCTTATCATCAACACTAATTGCATTTTCTTGCTGATTATCTGGAGAATCTTGGTTAGAATCTAAATCGTTTGCATCTTTGCTACTTTTAACTACAATGGTTTCCTTTTGAGCTGTAGATTTAGATTCTTTTTCAGCACGTACAGAGGATTTTACATTTTTCTGTGCATTGTTTAAGGAGCTAGTAACTTCCTCTTGATTTTTTGAAGAGAGTGAAATTATTTTATTTGAAATAATTTGTGCCACATCATCAGATCCACCTGAAGATTTTGTTTTTTCCTGGATGTTTCCATTTGAATCAAATGATTTTTTTTCTTCAGGAGGTATGGAATTTCCACTTTCAGCAGGTAATTTATCCAAATTTTGTGCTTCACCAGACTCCTTACCAACAAGTTCTTGTCTATTAGAGTTTTTCTCTTCAGCATGTAAGCTTTTCAACCTGCTTGGCTCAGGCTGTGTACTATCAATTATTTGTTTATTAGAATCTTCGCCAATTATTTGTTTATCAGAATTTTCACCTTCAGGAGTGATGTTATTCACACTTTTTGATTTATCAGATTCTGTGTAATCTAAAGCTTGCTTACTGGATGCAGTATTATTTCTGACCAAGGTAACTTTTATTGCTGATGGAGCTGAAAGAAGGGGGGAAAAACGCATTTTTAAAGTTATGAAATATAATTTTACTAAAAGCAAAGAAGATAATAAATTATTAGAAATTAAGAAATAAATAGTAAAACACAATCTAAAAGCAGCATCTTTTATTATCTTATAGCAGCATGTTTTTTTTTTTTTTCCTGCTTTTATTTGTTTGTTTTGACAGAAAAACTGAATAAAAATAGAAAATTTAGTCATCAATGATAAATTTAACTTGAAATAATGCAAAAAACCCTCCAACACTAGGTTGGAAAATTTGTCAGCAAAAAAATATTTTTGCCAGAACAATGGCAAAACTTAGAAAAATTATATTTAGTATGCAATAATTATATTAAATATCATTTGTTATAATGTAGGTATCTGTATATCCCTTCATGATTTAATAACTTTTCCTATCTTTGTTTAATTATTGTTTAGCTTTAGTTAAAATTGAGTAAAATATTTTTTGCCATATTTAGAATTTAGTTTAAGCACACTTTAATTACAAGTTTGACTTGTAGTTTCATAAGTAGATACCATTTATTAGAAATAGATTCATTCAGAAACTAAATTCAAATATACTTCATTTAAATCATTTTTTAAAACTAATATGCCTGATAATTATAGTAGGCAGGACATACAACCAAGCTTTGAAGACAAAGTTAAATGAGTTTAATTAAAAAAAAACTTTAGACAACAAGTTAACAAGGAATAAGTTAGAACAATCATTGGCATTATTTTAATTATCTGTAAGGATCTTTTTATTAAACTAAATGATATACAAATTAATTTCAAGTAGTTTAAAAAAAATAGATTTTGGATTTTAAATAGTTTACCTACAAAACATAATCCTATTGAGACTGGCCAATGATAAATATTAATTAGAACATTATGAAAGTAAAGTCAAACTTAATTTGAGAGAAGAATCTTACCTCAGTCTCAGTAAAGGTGATTTTTATCAGTTTGGAGAGGGGGGGGGGTATGTAGTTATTTCTTCTTTACTTTTAACTGCCCGCTATTTAAACTGTCTCCATTCAAATTCACCAATCCAAAATCAAAAATTACTACTACGCTTTTTCTTTTTTTAAATCACAATTCACGATAATAGGTCAAGTAGTCAGAACAGCCAATGCCAACATGTGATAGACAAGTCTATAGAAGTTTGTAAAATTTCAAATAGTTTCTGTGCATTAATTGCACATCCAAATTTGTCCAGCAAGCAGTACTATCATAGAAAGATTTCTTTTGCACTTTTTCTTTAGTCGAATCAAATTCAAAATAAGACTTTCAAAACATAAATAATACTCTTTCAGATCTGGTTTTATTATCATGATTAGCAAAGCCAGAAAAAATTAAGCTACACAAAAACTACAGAGTTGAATAAAATTATAAGATTTTCAGCTTAATAAAAGTCTTTAATAAATCTGTTTATTTAGTAATGAATGTACTTATATTTTTTTTAACCATTTGTTATATAAATATATGTGTTGCTTAACTGAATTACACATATTTAGGAGAACCTCAAATGTCTTTTCATAAAACTGGGAAAATTCTCATTAAAATACCAGCACTAAGATTTATAATTTAGTAAAAATATTAAATTCCATTTTCAGGATGTCTACCACAAAAAGTAAGCTTGATTTCTTGACCTTTTCTTGACCATAACGAATACAAAACTGTAATATCAAAAATAACATCGTGGCAGGGATGCAGAATATGTTCTATCCGGCGTTCTAGGATTGGGGGAAATTTTGCAGAAAAATCTACAACTGATTTTGATTTTAACAATGAATTACAAAACTCTTAGTTTTTCTTTTCCCTGCCCATTTTTAAAGCGTTTTTTTTTTTTTTCAACTTTTTCACTGATCAGCCGTTTGCTTTCAGTTAACTTGGACCAATTGCTATTTTGTAAACATGTATGTAGCTTGTACATTGTAAATCTTTTTACATCTATGGTAACACAGAACTTATGAAAGTCTATAATCTATCATAAAACTTTTGGGAAATTGAAGTTATTAGCTATGAAACATGGGGATCAGCGATAATTATAATTTTAAGTGGAATCCAAGTTATTGTTTTTAAAAAAGAAAATGTGGAATATAATCAAAACATTGAATTTAACACGGAATGAAGGGAGAAAAAAAAATTACTCTTAAATCTAACAATTTTAACTTTTTTTTTTTTTTAGGAGAGAAGGTAGATAACTGATATACTTTTCTCAAGGTTTGAAGACACATACTTGCCAACTTTTGAAATTCCCAAGGTGTAAAACAACACGCACTTGACATATTGAACTATTGTCAGTTCACTATACAACTATTTGCCAGACATCATTTTATGATTTCTGCTAAAAAGCATGTAAATGACATTTTAAATAAATTTTATAAATAGCAAACGAACAGTATTTTAATGTTTTCCTATAAAATAAACACATGAAAAACTTAAGTTCTGTCTGTCACAAAAAAAATTAGAAACTAAGAATTCGAATGAAATGGAAAAAGCGTAGTTGAGTCGCAAATCGTGACCTAGAGCTTCATTTCTTGACCTTTTCTTGACTTTCGTGACCTTTTTCCCATTTCTTGACTTTTCCATGACTTCCGTGACCTTTGCATAATGGTAGATACCCTGATTTTAACTGTACACCAAAGAAAATATGATTCAGAACAGTTTTTCATGTCTGACAGTTAGGGTTTTTTTTTTTTTTAATTAGCACATTAATTTTGTACAATGCTTTTAAAATATATAAAAATCATTGATGAAATAAAAAGAAAATAATAATTAACTTTTAGTAAAATCTACTTCTTAAAATATTTATTTAACAAATTGAGATTGCAAATCTGACTTTACTCAAATTTATTTTTCAGTAAGCATAACTCAAATCATAATTTAAATTACTGAATGCTTATACATTTAATTATTTTTCCTTAACAATTCTGTCAACAATTAAAAGAAGTAAGACATTTCTAAACTACTTTCAATTAAAACACTAAATGGGAGCCGTATTTCTATCTAAGATGCACTTCCATTTATTACCACAATTTCAATCCATCAAAATGTGAATAATAGCAACAAAGTTTTTATTTTATTTTATTTTATTTTTTATTGCAGCAGAAGAAAAGGGTCATTTGACATTTGCTTTGGATTTTGAATTATTGATTATGCATGTTAGCGAACATCATTGTGCTTGTACAGAAGCAATCCTAAAGGGGGGATCCAACAGAACTTAATTACTGCCTACAGAAACTATATTCTAACTTACTATTACTACCTACAGAAACTATCTTCTGAATTTACTTAAAGAAAAAAGTAACAAAAACAGAAGAGAACAGGATCTTCAGAAAAGAAGCTAATATATATAATATTTTTCTATGTTCATCAGCATAGTCAGATAATGCAGATGCGCACGCCGTGCGAGGATACATTCAAAGGTCTTGCAGATAGTTTTTCGGTAATTCCAAGTTTTTTTGTTTGTTGTTGTTTTTAAAATTGATAGTTACTAAAAAAAGGATTTTTAAATCACTATAGCGAAAGTGCATGGCACAGATGTGTGCTTGGTACGCATATACACAATATGTATTCAGTTGCCACAAGCAGGCACGTATTCAGGAAAGCATTTTGGAGGGGGTCCAAACAGTAAAAAAGGCAGAATTTTTCACAAAAAGACTATCATTATAGTGACAAAAATCAAAATTTTGAGGTGTGGGGGTGGTGGGTGTCCTGGCTCCCTGGACCCTGATCGCTCCACTTGTTTAATATGTCCTTGATCTAGAGCTATTATGAATTTGCATAGCTTTTTTCTTTTATCTGACTATGTTCATCAATATTTTATTAAAATACGAAATTCAAGAAGCATTTAGTGGAATAGTAAGCAGATACTATGCTAAAAAAGACATTACTGTTAAAATTATTTTCAACGTAAAAATACAATTTTAATTAACTTTTCATGTAAATAAAAGTAGAAGATATAAAAAGTTGTCGGCAAAAATATAAAAATAAGCCTATTTCAAGCTTATTACAAAAAAAAAAAAATCTGATGTGTCCAACACATGACTTCCTTGCACGTCTATTAATTCAAAAATGTTTTTTACGCACTTCCTCTAAACTTATTTGTTTGAAAGAGATAAAATATCAATAATAGTAAGGTATAGCGATTTCTAGCCAAATATTTCAATATCGCCAAGTTGAGTTCAATTTGAAAGATTTCCTTCTGACACTTTATTTGGCGATATTTCACCAAAAGCCGACAAACTTGAGATAGTTTGCGAGATTTTGGGGATAGCCAAAGTAGTCATTGACCACTGACTTTCAATGAATTGAATGCATCCATACACCTTAATGTATTTAAAGTCATTTGGCTCACCCTGTAAATAAATTCCTAGTCGATTGCTGTCAAAAAAGATATTGAAAACAGTTAGATATTATAATATAGTTTTAAATACAAAAGTTCAAAATTCTGCGGGTTAAAGTTTTAGAGTTATACAAAGTACGAAATAATTTTTGGCACCAAATTTGGCGATATTTCGGCGAAACACGTCAATGTCGACGACATTTGGCGAGATTTTAAGCATGGACCAACAATGACAGATTATCGCCAAATTTGGCGATATTTCGCCAAAACTCATTAAGAACGATGACAAATGGCGATACTTTGGGCATGGACCAAATGACTGACTATCGCCAAATTTGGCGACATTTCGGCAAAACTCGCCAAGGTCGAGGACAGACGGCGAGATTTTGGGCATGTACCAAACAATGACTGTCTACAGTTGTATTATATTGAAGATGTCCATAGACATTAAGGTACTGAAATTCTTTTCGGTGGTCCTGTAAATAAACTCTCCAGTAGATTGGTACCAAAAATCGAGATGCACAACTAGATGTTACAACATTCTTATATATGAAATTTCATAATAGTTTTTGAGATTTGAGAGTTAAATATGCACACACGTACACCAAAAGTCGCCAAGCTTGGCGACTTTTGGCATAGTTCTTGAGGGAGGCACGTGACCGTGGTCGGACCATTACCTAACTTATGTGGTAGGACGGTATTGTGCTTGAAATGGATGAATGCCCCTAAAATTGCCATTGACCGTAATGTATTGGAAATCTTTTGAGTGTTCCTGTAGCAGAACTGTAAATGATAAAGACACTTTTTTTAATGGAGAAATTCATTTTCTAACTCTTTACAGCATATATCACTCCTGAGTTGTTTGAAATAGCCCAAAACCTCTAAAAAACGCTTTGATGAATGTCGGCCCATAGAGCGTAATGTATTTCGAATCTTTTAGGCGGTTCTGTAGATAAACTGTCCAGTTGAATGGAACCGAAAGGGGAGGTGCATAACTAGATGTTACAACAATCCTAAATATAAAGTTTCAACATTCTACGCCTAATAGTTTTTGAGATATGCGAGTTTAATGAATTTCGGCCCATTGAGCGTAATGTATTTCGAATGTTTTGGGCGGTCCTGTAGATAAACTATCCAATCGAATGGAACCAATAGGGGAGGTGCACACAAGATGTTACAACTATCCAAGGCGATAGAGATATGCGAGTTTAATGAATTTCGGCCCATAGAGCAGTGTAATGTATTTCGAATCTTTTGGGCGGTCCTGTACATAAACTATACATTCGATTGCGACCAAAAGGGGAGGTGCACAACTAGATCATAGAACAATCCTAAATATCAAATCTCAACATTCTACGACCAATAGTTTTTGAGATATGCGAGTTACATACATACATACATACGTACGTACAGACAGCATGGAAAAACTGACCACAATAGACTCGCCGCTGGTCAAAATGAGTTGCAGACGCGTTAATATGATCGTGCATGCTAGCCTACGATGAGATGCATCGAAAAAATTCTTAAAATTAAATTTAGAGGTAGTCAAAATCTGTTTTTTTGTCGAAATTTGGCCCCCAAAATTTTTCGGGATCACATTACTTCCTTATACTACGTACAAGGAAGTAAAAAACAAATTAGCAATATCATTTTACCTTTGTTATTAGCTGTCTCATCTACAGTTTCATCCTTTCCTTCCATTTGATTTTTAGTTGAATCTGTATAAAATACAATTTAAAAACAAGGTTACAGTATAAAAAAACAATTTTTTTTCCCTAATGGCTGGCCTCCGCCTTGAAGGCTTTGGCCACAACAGGGCAGAATTGTTAGTCTCTTTACTATGGAGCACCCAGTAGGTGGACTAACGTTGCCCCCTGTGAAGGGACGGACATGACAACCACGCCGACTCGGGGATCAAACCCCAGCTGCCGGGAGTTGAACCCGAAAAACGGAGTACCGTGCTTTACCCACCATACAACTCGGTCAGCTTTTTAATGTTTAAAAAAATAACTGTTTGTGACTGACACGACGCAAAAAGAAACTGGCTTAGACTTGCTTTCACTTATATTAAAAATTCTGCTCTACATTTAGTTCTTAAAATTTGAAACTCACATGAAACATCAAGAATAGTGCATATAACAATAATAAGAATCAAATTCGAGTTCAATAAAATTTTTAAATCTTTTATTTGAGTTATCTGCTTGTGACTGACATGACAGATAATGTGTGACTTACACAACATCTGCAAATATTCAATCTGAAAACACAAGTTTGTTCATATAAAAACACAAATTTTTATTTCTTTTACTGTCTAGTATACTTTTAATCTTTAATAAAAACTTTAATATATATTTATTAAAATAGCATTAATGATTTTATGCTTCTTTACAAAGTAAAAATCAACACTTGGGTATACATTCTCATGGAATTACCCTAATAATAATAAACGAACAGGATGATTAAAAAAAAGTTTTTGATGTTCATCAGTATTTCTTTAGAATAGAAAATTCAAAATAGAAAAGTATTTATTACTGAAATAGTGAGCAGATATTTACATACTAAAGACACCAGATTATAACATTAAACAAAATTATTTTCAACATACAATTTTAATTAACTTTATATGTAAATATAAAAGTAGGTAATTTTTTTTAATAAAAATCAGTTGTAAAAAATATTATAAAAGTAAGGAGATTTCATGCTTATTCCAAAGAAATAGGTAACATTGAAGTTTTACCTTTGTTATTAGCAGCCTCATCTATAATTTGATTCTTCTTTTCCATTTCATTTTTAATTGCATCTATATAATAAATACAATTTAAAAACAGCATTACAATAGACAAACAATATTAAGAACAAAATACCAATTACTTTTGAAACTTTCAAGATTTGTATTGAACTCACACCACAGACAACAGTGTCAAGGGGGCGAGGGGTGAGGCTTCCCCAAAAGTTGGTCTCAAAATCTTTTAATTTAAAACATTTGCTTGTAAATTTAAAACAAACTTCTATATTCTACTCCTGATTTCAATATGTGCCTTTCCAAAATTTTTAGTGGTTCCTTGTGATATGAGTAGTACACTAGAATATAAGTCTTTTCCAGATATGAGACATCATTAAGTCAATTTTCATGCTTGAGGTATGAATTAGAATTCTAGATATCTATAAATGATTATGCGAAGTTAAACTATTTAACAAAAGTCAAGTGCAAGGAAAATGTAATACACCATGCTAAATGGCTAAGGTGGCCATATGTCCCGTTTAGAACAGCACAGTCCCGTTTATAGGTGGCTTGTCCCGTTGTCCCCAAGCACTGCTTTGGGACACCGTAATGTCCCGTTTTTAGAAAATGTCCCCTGCAATGTCCCGTTTTTAACAAGAGAGCAACCCACGGTTACGAATTCAATAAAGGCCGCTAAAAATCTAAAATCATCCAACGGTAGTGTCTGTCCAAAAAAAAAAAAAAAAAAAAAAGCCTAATCTCCCTCCCTCTCCTTTCGAGACGCAAAGAAAACGCCGGGGGATGTATTGTTTTTGTGATTGTTCTTTTAATGTTCTTTTTTTGTCAACTATTTCAATTTATTTAATTATTTTTCTTTTTTTTAAATCACGTTCCTCTTTGCTTCTAAGATTTTTTTTCCTTCCGAATGACAACTTCCTTTTCTCTGTGTGTCCTTTTGTTTACATTTCTCCTTTTCCTACCTTCCTCCCTTGTGTCGGAGGGTGTTTTTGAAGTCGAAGAAGGGCCTACCATTTTTACCACACGAAACGTACGTCTTGTACTATTTTTTTTATAGTATATGCATGTTTTAGCAAAGGTTTTTTTTTCACTTTATTTTGATATTAACATGAACGCAAGCTTTTTCGCACGTTTTCTTAAAAACTCAAAGATACCCAGACCTGAAATTCAGTGTCCCTACTACACTATTACCTTCAAAATAGTAGATGTCCCGTTTTGAGGAAGAAAATAAATACACTATTACCAAAAAAGTAGTAGATGTCCCGTTTTGAAGGAAAAAATAAATGGTCATGTTATAAATGGCTCTTATAAGATATTTCGATTTCCTTTTTTATATATGCATGCTTTTTAAAATTTGTATATTTAAATATGTGTTTAAAATAATATGAAATAGATTACATAAAATATTATGAAATAGATTACCAAATTTGGCGCCAGAAATTATTTCCTATTTTGCATAACTCTAAAACTTTAACCCGTAGAATTTTGAACTATTGTATTTAGAACTATTGTAATATCTAACTGTTTTCAATATCTTTTTTGACAGCAATCGACTGAGAATTTATTTACATGGTGAGCCAAATGACTTTGAATACATTGAGGTGTATAGATGCATTCAATTCATTGAAGGTCTGTGCTCACTGACTACTTTGGCTATCCCCAAAATCTCGCTGACTATCTCAAGTTTGTCGGCTTTTGGTGAAATATCGCCAAATAAAGTGTCAGAAGGAAATCTTTCAAATTGAACTCAGCTTGGCGATATCGAAATATTTGGCTAGAAATTGCTAAACCTTACTATTATTGATATTTTATCTCTTTTAAACAAATAAATTTAGAGGAAGTGCGTCGAAAATATTTTTGATCTAATGGACGTGCAAGGAAGTCATGTGTTGGACACATCAGATTTTTTATAATATGTATGCATGCTTTTTAAAATTTGTATATTTAAATATGCGTTTATAATAATATAAAATAGATTACATTAAATTATTAGAAAAAAATTGAAAAGGTTTGTTTGATGCTGTTAAAAATTAATCCCATTTCCGGTGTTTCAATGGGGAAAATGATTTGGGATATACTATTTTTTTTATTTCAATGTATTTAACCCTTTAACGTGCGGTGTCCTCGCCGTGAGGACACCAAACTCTGACGTTTTTACTGTTGCAAGTCAGGAAGAATTGATTTGATTTCTATAAAGATAGTTGCGGGTGACACAGCTCTACGAGAATCCTTTACTTTTTGGCACGTCCTTTCCCGTAAAAAAAAATGTCACGATTATTTTTAACAGCACTGACATCTGCTGAAAAATAGAAGAACGCGAGAACAGCTGGATAGATTGCCCATTGCTGAAAAAAGGGCAGCCGTTGCCATCGCTCGACTTAACTACCAGCAAGATGGCGGAAGATCGAAACGTTCATTGCGTGCCATAGATCTAGAGACCCTTTTTTTTTACGACAGCTGGCTGCACACGCACAGCCAGCTGCATCAAAAAAGGGTCTCTAGATCTGTGGCACGCGATGAACGTTTCGATCGTCCGCCATCTTGCTGGTAGTTAAGTCGAGCGATGGCAACGGCTGCCCTTTTTTTAGCATTGGGAAAGGGTTGCACCTCAAAGGGTTAAAGAAAAAAAAGAAAAGGAACACAAAATTTGTTTTGTGTGTGTGTGTAGAGATTCAGATGTAATGGAAAGAATCTAGCCTGTTGAGAATGGCAGTACCTCTTACCCTCTTGTGTTCATTCCCATCTGTCCATTCCTCTCATTTCAAAGGAATGTAACGTGACCTCAGAGGCCAAGGTAAAAAACGCAAGCTCCCTCTTCTTTTCTTCTCCTCTCTCGAAGAATAACAAGGCTTCTTGATGGCCCCATTCACTTTCAGCACGATCTGTCCAACTGGGTTAGTTTTATTAGGTGGGGAATGGAGATAGTGCAATAAGTCACTGACTTGCAGCAGGGTTAGAAATAAGCGGACGTTAGTCTTATTTTGCACCCAGAAATTTAGGTTTGATGACCATGAAATAATACCTGGTCGTCATTTTTTATGCCTAACTTTTTTTTTAAAAATTCTTAGCAAAGAATACCGATCAATGGCAATCGCTAGGGTTAGGTGGGGTAAAATGAACAGTCTACAAAAAGCAGACAATAAATGTCAAATGCATTGGTTTATTGGCATACTAATTTCTGTTTAGTTCATTTATATTACAAGCAATATTTTTAAACTGATTTATTTGATTTATTAATATTCTTTTAATATGCAATGGCAGCACTTAGAGTTTCATGTTTGACTATCTATACAGAGTTAAAATTTACTTTGCTGTAGCATTTTTGTGATTTAAAGTTCTTGAAATTTTGATGATACAAAGCTTACTGTCATTCTTGAGGAATACATTTCTGTGTCCAAATAATTTGTATTCGTATTATTTTTTATTTTGGAGTAGTTCAAAGAAAGTGGGGTAAAACGATCATACTGCTAGGCTTGCACTTAAAGAACACATGTATTATTTTAGATTTCTTTTTTTTTTTATCTGTAATATATTTTATAAGGTATTAATAGTAATAACATGAATAAATAAATAGATTCTGTTATTCTATTTTTATTTTTACCTGGAAATAAGGAAAATAACCCAAAATTATACTAGAATAATAAATTTAAAAATAAATGCTAACAGAGGATGTGTTTGCTGCACATTTTTAAGAAAAGCATGAAATTGAAGACCATGAAGTAAAGAAAGTATGCTAATCTTGAAATGTTGTGAAGAAAAATCCTAATTCTTATTTAAAAAGAGTTGAAAGAAGAGTTCAAAATGACATACCGTAATGCCTCTTTCGGACAAAATATCTGCTGGCTCTTAAGTGCTGTGGTAAAAGTTTTAGTAAGCATATTTGGACAGATCTTGTCTGCAGAAAAGGAGCTATTTACAATTTAATACTTTGCAAAATCTTTATTTGGAAAAAGGTACAATGCCAGAAAATGGCTATGTCAAGGAAGTTCAAACTCAACAGATAATTCAAATACTGGATCAAATTCTGATAGCCAAATTAAAATTCCATGTAAAACTGTTTAATAAAATATTTGTTATCTATTTTCCAGATGATCTTATTCATATAATATCATTTTCTATGAGTGTGTGTTTCATTTTTTTCATGTATAATCATTTTACCCCACACCATGGGGTAAAATGATCATACTAACAAGCCAAAAAGAATTAATGATCAAACAGTTTTAATGTTTGTAAAAGAGAAAAACAAAAATTTGTAGTTACTGTCAGATAGCCCAATGTAAAATATTTGTCAAAAAATTTTAAATATATTGTATCATTTTAGATGTGTAGCTTAGTAAAGTTGAAAATAGCTAAATTTATGGTCTTTTTACCCCACCTGACCCTATAACATACTTGGCACATTCGGAATTTTACGAAAGGTTTATCACCAATCACCCTTCGAACCATATTACCTATTCAGAATTACATGGAATAAGTCATTATCATCAGAAATCTCATTTATATAGGGTAATTTATCTGATTTTGAGACCCAAGGCTAGTGCCTCATTTACCCATGTGATAGTCAGGCTCTGTTTTTGCTATAATGAAATGTTAGACTTTTTTTTTCCCTGGGTTTCTTCTATTTTCTTGTTTCCTTTCCTGCTCCCCCTACTTTAAGGCTAGAGCTCAGTGCCTTTTTAGCTTGGCGATGGCGCATGCCACATGACCTTGCACGTATGGATAGCACAGAGAGCCTGCATAGAATGCAGAATTTATAAAAGAACAGTATTTTACAGCTCACACTTTCTTTTTTAATACAGTAATTCTATCATTATTATTTCATTTGCAGTATTTTCCAGCATTTAACATTCTACTTATTTTCTTTCCTACTTTCACATGTATATATTTAGTAAACAAACTTTAATTAGTATTCGTACTCGCTATGATTTGATATTTGAATGACTACTACACTACATAATTTCAAAATTATGCCTTAGTAGATCATTTTGGCAACCAAGATAAAATAGTTTCGTGCCATTGGCACCTCACTTTAATATCTTAATTTCTAACCCTGACTTGCAGTTAAAAATGACATTTTCCCCAACCTTTGATGTTTATCGCTTGGTAGAATCAAGTCAATTTGGTCCGATTCCAATCTTAACGATAAATTTCAAGGGGCAGAGAAATTTCAACTTTTTTTATTACAGATCGGTGATTTGTTGCGCTATCTTCATTCCATAACAAATAAAACTGACACAGTCCAACAGATCAGACTGAAAGTGGAAATATAACCTAATTTATGAATTCATAACCTAATTTATGAATTAGTATTAATTGTCACTTAAACTGGAGAGAAAATTTTGGTCAAAAAAAAAAAAAAAAAATGTTCTGGGGGAAAATTGGGACTTGACCATTTGCATCCCTGCATAAAAGCAGACTTGACAAAAAGTTAACTTAAGGAAAAAAGTTGCAATTTAAATTTAAATTCTAGTTTACCAGAATTATTACAAGTTTTGGACTATGAGCAAGTAGTTGTTATGGCATCAAATATAACACACAACATAACAAAGAGAGAGGAAGCTTAGTGTCTAGTTAACCCTTTGAGGCACAACCCTTTCCCAATGCTGAAAAAAGGGCAGCCGTTGCCATCGCTCGACTTAACTACCAGCAAGATGGTGGACGATCAAAACGTTCATCACGTGCCACAGATGAACGTTTCAATCGTCCGCAATCTTGCTGGTGGTTAAGTCGAGCAATGCCAACGGCTGCCCTTTTTTTCAGCATTGGGCAATCTTTCCAGCTGTTCTCGAGTTCTTCCATTTTTCATCAGATGTCAGTGCTGTTAAAAAGCATCATGACCATTTTTTTTATGGGAAATGACGTGCTAAAAAGTAAAGGATTCTTGTGGAGCTATGTCACCCGCAAATATTTTTATAGAAATCAAATCTATTCTTCTTGACTGGCAACAGTCAAAACGTCAGAGTTGAGTGTCCTCACAGCGAGGACACCACATGTTAAAGAAATGCTGGACAATGGAATAATCGAAGAATCATTGTGTCCGTGGGCTTCACCTATCATCCTTGTTAAGAAGAAGGATGGATTGGCATGGCTTTGTGTCGAATACCGGAAACTGAACGAGATTACAAATAGAGAGTCGGTCATCCTCTTCCGTGGATCAACGACATTTCGGGTGCTTTGAATGAAAGCCTGGTGGTTCTCTATGTTGGATTTAAAAAGCGTGTACTTGCAAGTAAAGCTTGAAATTGGTGGTTGCCAGATCATCAGAGGCAACCGTGGAATCATTCTTGACGACTATAAAATGACCGGTCTATCGCCAAAGTTGGCTACATGCAAAATTCTTTTTTTTTTTGTGACAGAATACAAAATTACAGTTGCGTGCAGATATTTCTATGTTTAAAAGAAATTTTTTCAGAGTTTTGTTGAGCTTTTGGCACATTTATATGCAAAAAATGTGGGGTCATAACCAATGATTGTGATAACGCGTCTAGATGCATATTTCACGCCATAGAAATTCAGAATATGCCTTAAGAATTTCGGACTTCGCGTTTTTACCAATTGCTTTTCAGTATATAATTCCGTTTTATGATAGGTGATAACACCGAGATTTTCCCATGAAAATAATTTTTTATTTTAATTGTTAAGTCGACACTCTGCAGTCTGCGATCACTTTTAAGAAGATGTCTTTAATACTTTGTATTGTATAAAATTAATGATTTCATACATAAGGGTAACATGAAATCAAGTAAAACAAGTACTTTGAAAACTATCTAGTAGTAACCCAATCCTAACTAAAATTAGTCAATTGTTTTGATTGTCTACTATTTATTATTTTTTCTTCTAGCATTATTCCAAATGATAAATTATGCATTTGTCATCAGAAAAATAAAAATATTTCGCTTCATAGTTTGATTAAATGACATATTCTTACCAAGCAATTAAAATGAATCCCTGAATAAGATATTGTATGTGATTTTCAATATCTCGAGCAATTTTGCCATTCCCACCGACTTTGAGATATCGAGAGTCGACTATCCACCTACATATATGTAAGATACATAATGTATTCTGTTATCACTGCCTATTATGAGTTTTAGACTTTTGAATTATATGCACAGATAGTTCATTTATTTATCTGACTATGTTTATGTCTGCTTAAGTTATTTCAAAATTCATTCTATTCTAATCAAATAATTTCTCATCTGCTAATTCTCCTTCCTGTAAAGTAGAGAGAATCATCATGGAACATTCTACAAAGATTTTTCTCACCAACCGTATAACTTAGAAAATGGTTAAAAAAAAAAAAAAACTTACCCTTAATATTAGCTTGTGTTTCATAACTCCAAAGAAGAGTCTTGCACAGAAGCTCGTGTTTATCAGATGTACACAAAATTCTACAGATTAAACCATCGACAAGTTTCCCCGACAAATAATCTTCCCGCTTGGGAAGAATGTCTATCATAGCCTTGTAATCATTACAAACATCCTTTGGCAAGGGGCCACTGTCAATTTCTGATTGTGTTTCTCCAAGAGAGCAAGTAATATTTTCTATTACATCAAAAATTTCCCTACACAACAACATCGTTTCACTGTTTTCTTTCAAAGCATCTTCTGTCTGACATGCTTTAAGAGGATTTAAAAAGTAATCAAAATGAGATTCACCTGGAGATCCAGGAAATGGTATTTTTACTTTCTCCGGCATTTTGCAATTGTTTTTTAACAAATAGTCAATAAACTTAGTATACGGACTATCGTCTGATGGCATGGGTGCAGAAAACACATTTGAGGTATCAAATATAAAAATAATAAAAAGAAATGAAAAGATATAAGTAAACGAACGCATTTTCATTACAATTACTGACATTTGAATAAAAATTGTTACAAATTACAGTTCTATATTTTCCGAACACACTTGCTCATATTTTTCTTACAGAAACAGCACGAAAAAAATGCATAAAAAGACTGTTCTTACTAATCTTTTTAAAAACGACAAACCGAAAATTGCAGTACGAGTATATTCTTTGGTACGAGTACGGTACGTCCGTGAAGAGTAAACAACGGTCGGTAAATATGGAAATGAATATAATTATTTGACGAGACGAGAAAGATTACTGTTTTCATGAACTAACCATGACGTCACTAAGACGTAGTTACTTTGAGTGTCTTTGCTCTCTGCGTGACAAATAAACAATTCTTCAAAGATGCGCAGCCATTGGCGTCGCAACCTGCAAATTATTAGGGGGGGGGAGGGAAGACAAATGAAAATAGGACATTTCAAAGGGGACTGGTCGGAAGAGCTCAAAAAGATTAAAGGCCCCGATATCTTTTAATTTCTAATTTTTATTAGATATTTTATTTATAACTTTCTTTTGTTGTACAGTTAGTTTTTGCCCATTACTGCCCGACACTGAAATTTCAAAAATTCAGGGAACGCACGTAAAAAAACATTTTAGTCACAGAAAAATGGACAAGCGTCAGTTCCCAGACAGCACATAAGCTTAAATCAAGCTTGACATTTCTTTGAATTTGACGCATTAATGCAAGCTTGACAGTTCAACTCATTCTAAGCTGGCAGCAAGCTTGCAGGAGTCAAGTTGAATTGTCTAGTTTAAATACAGCTTGATTTAAGCTTGGCAATTGCTGCTCGTCTGATTTTTCCTTTTTAAAGGAGCGTTGATGGCGCCATCTGTGAAAGAGAATGGACATTAATTGTCTAGCGTTCTCAAATTTGCTGAAGTTCGTAAAAGATGTGTTTATTTTATTACCAGTGCCATATTACCGGCAAAGCAAACGGCGCAACTGCCCAGGGCCTACAGATTTTAGGGCCCAAAAATCTTACATCTTACACTTTTGTAGTTTTAAAATAAAATTACAAAGGATAAAAAAAAAAAATTCAGAAGTTAAATAATTTTTTTAATTATAAAGTATGATCAATGAAAATAATTCAAATTTACATTTGTATAAATTAATTTAAACTTATTTTTAATTCTTCGAAATGCTCTATATCGATATAGCATACCAATATGTAGGAAAATAACTAACCACATTTGTAAAGAGCATTTTTAGCGTTAAAAAATAGCAAAATTTTTCAATTATTTGTTATTATAAGAAATATTTACAAAAATGACTAAAGTGTTTGTATTCCATACATGTTATGTTAGCAACTGTGATATAGCATTTCGAAGTAACGTTTAACTATCTGCTTCTTTGATTTCAGATTACTTAACACAAAATTTGTGTTAAGTAAGTAAACCCATTCTATATTTCCAAATATGAAAATTCTTCAAAATAAAATACAATTATACTACGAAATTGATTTCAAAATCAGTCGTTTGTCTCGATTTTGGCCAGCGGCAGTATTGCTCATGAGTGTTGCGAAAGTTTTAAAACATGTGTTGCTCTTAAGTTTATATTATGTTTATTTCCCTATTAGTAGAGTCTCTAAATCACACATAAAATTATTTTAATTTTGATGCATCCCATGGAAAAATAAAAAAAAAAACAAATAACATATCGCCCTCTTATCAATCTGGCCAGAAAACCGCTTAATAATTCACTTGAAATTTTAGTCATAGTTGCACAAGGCTCCGGTGGCTGAATGGATAATGGAATGTGGCGCGCTCGGCTATGAATCGAAAGTTCCCGGGTTCTATTCTAGCCACGGACACTCGATGGAAACAGATTAAAATAACTTAAAATTACAGCGTAGAGGGGGAAAATGCGCGGAAAAATAAAGTATGTGGGGCGCGTTCACCAGCGGGCGCCCCATATATTTAGAAAAAATTTTAAGCTTGAAATTAAGCTTGAAATGTCAAGCTTAATGCAAGCTGGGCAAGTGTAAACTAGAACACTTGCATCAAGCTTACACGACTGGAATTTTTAAGCTTAATTCAAGCTTATTGACTTGATAAATCAAGCTTGCTGCAAGTTTGCTGTGCTGTCTGGGTTGCACCTGCGCCAACAGCTATCAATTAAATCTAGGGGGCGAGTTTCGCTGGAATCCTTATCTTGTTCTCCCTCGAAAATATGCTACCGAAAGGGCCTGACTGTAACATTTTTGTGCCCAGGGCACTTTTCACGTCTTATGCCCCTGTATAGATCTGGCTGAATTTTTGTGCCCTGTACATAGCTTTAAACTCAATTTTTAGGCCTATTTGTATATGTGTGCCCAGGGCTCATGCCCCAAGTGACCGTGCGTCGGGCGATAATCAGGGCTTATGCGCTGGCCCTTTGAGAGTCCCAAAAAACATTACTGGGTCCGGCCAGCGCTGTAGAGGGCTCCTCGAAAATATGCTAACGTTGGCCCTTTGAAAGACTGCAGGGTTCCCCTATGATTGTCCCCTTCCCCTCCATTTCGCGGGCGCGTGCAACCCGCCCGTGAATTAAATTCAAGAAAAGATCGGACAACGGTGCAACCCGCCCTTTTTTCCCTTCGCCTGGTGTAACTAACCTGGGCCACGCGAGATAGCAATAGCAATCAAGGAAACTTGCTTGATCTCGCGTGGCCCCGAACTAACCCATTCCCCAGAAAAATATCCCCTAAAAGTGGGTTATTCAGCATACGGCCCGCGTAAGACAATCGGGCCTGCTTAAGGTTTGGATCTGGGCCACCCCACCTATTGCTGTATGGATTTTAAGGACTATGTCATTTTATCTCTCACCCCCTTTATTGAAAATTCTTCCAAAAATACGACATAAAAGTATGCGACATAATTTTACATATATTTAAATATTATTAGTTCACAACAGCTTTAATCTATTGTTACAATATTTCGTAAACTGTAAAATGTGCATCCCATGTATTTTTCTATAAATAGGTTATAATCATAAAATTTTCAAGATAGGGTTACCAGGCGAAATACGCGAAAGATGAGAGATAAAATGACATAGTCAATTAAAATCGTTTTAATGTGGCAATAATGAAACTAAAAAATTAGGGGGCTCAGGGTGGGGTCTCCCCCTGACGAGGCTCGAACAGCCGAGTTTTTTTCTTTCTTTTCAGCTGCCGATTTAAAAATGAAAGAGAGAAATAATTGCGTCACAATTATTTATATTTAAACGTAAACAGAAAATCAATTCTTACCTTCTGATTCTGAAGCAGCATCGGTCTCAGTCATTTCGTCCCGAGTCTTCATTCTTTGATATGAAAAAGCTCTCATCAATATTCTGAGATTTCATCTGCTTTTTTACTTTCCGAACATGTACCATGTAAGGAAAGTATTGTAATCATGAAAAAATTCGACTTCGAGATTTTGGTGTTTTTACACGTTTTGAGGGCTTCTGAATCCATTTATGCTATTTTTACGAGATGTATGTACGTATGTGTGTATGTGTGTGTGTGTGTGTGTGTTTGTGTGTATGTGAGTGAACACGATAGCTACTGAACGGAGCATTCGATTGAGCTCAAATTGGATATATATGTCATAAACCACCGTCGCAAGACCGGTATTGATTTTGGTGTGTATAGGACTTACAGTTTTTGTACAGGGCTACGACAAAGATTTCCTTTACATTATGGCCTATGGGGGGAATTTCTTGAAAGTGCGCTAGCGTTTAAACGATCCATTCGATTGAGCTCAAATTCGGTATACATGTTATAAACCACCGTTGCAAGACCGGTATTGATTTTGGTGTGTATAGGACTTATAGTTTTTCTACAGGGCTACGACAAAGATTTCCTTTACATTATGGCCTATGGGGGGAATTTCTTGAAAGTGCGCTAGCGTTTAAACGGTAGATTCGATTGAGCTCAAATTGGGTATACATGTTATAAACCACCGTTGCAAGACCGGTATTGATTTTGGTGTGTATAGGACTTATAGTTCTCCTAAAGGGCTACGACAAAACTTTCTTTTATGTTATGGCATAATGGCATATGGGGAGAAATTCTTGAAAGTGCGCAAGCGTTTAAACGGTGCATTCGATTGAGTTTCAATTTGGTATATATGTTTGAATTATTCATCGATTAAAATTTATTTAAGTGCTTGGCAATGATCTTAATCGTACGTGTTCGGAAAGTCGAGTGGAGTCACTCCAGATTTTTTTTTTTTTTTTCTGTAGGACCCATGAGCTTATATAGATAGAAATGAGAAATAGAAAAGCTCGTGTTGCTCTTATATCACGAGAAAATCTTGTTTGTTCTATCGGTCATTGATAACAAAAAACTGCTTTTCCCTACTAATTTTCAAGAAAATGTTACCCACTCCGCTTCTGTAGATTCATATTTCAGACCTATTATATATACAGGGTGTATCACAATTCCCTCCCGGGTTTGGAAGGCTTATAAAAAAATTTATAGTACCAATACAGCTGCAAAGTTGACTTTATTGGAGAAAGAAATGTCACAAGTTTTATTTCACAAAAGCCGAATGTGTGACCCTTTCGCGACAGCCCAATGTGTGACCCTTTCGTGAATTGGCCGGCCAATGTCCGATCTTTTCTTGATTTCTGGCTTTGGCCGGCCGATTCGCGAAGTGGCTTGGGACGATCGGCCAAAGTAGGAAGAAAGAAATCAAGAGCAGATTGTTTTACACTCTGTTAAAAATGAAGTATTTAAAAATGAGTACTTCTGTGTACTGTTTTATTTTCTTTTCTTTTTTTAAAAAGTACAATTGTTTTAGAAACGATTTCAAATATAAGTGACATCTCTGAGTTAAAAATAAACTTGTAATATATAAAAATAGGATCTCGTGTTATTCTGTTCTCATATTAAAGCCATGACAGAAATTATTCAGTGAGCGTATATGCTGAAACAACGAGATAGCGCGAAGAATATTGAATTTGCGCCCTTCAAAATGACGAATTATATCTTGAGCAAATGCGTTGCGTAACTTGTAAGAATGCAAAGGCAAATAGAGTACCCCATTTTTCAACTACCTTTAAGGGGTATCCTTAGTCTTTTTCTGCTCCATAGACCTAATGCTAAAGATCACAGATCACATTGTCTCCCGAAATATCGCTTCAAAAAATACGAAACTTTTTGCAAAGGCAAATAGATACCGCTCAGTCTACCATTATCACTTCGGGCTTTGGCCAAGGATTCTCAGTCACTTCGCGAAATGGCCAGCCGAAGTAGAATATACAATATTAATTGCAAGTACTTCGGACTTAGGCCAAACCTCTTGGCCAAAACGCGATTCGGCCAGCCAAATCGCGAACTGGCCGAACTTCGAGCTTTGGCTGTAACATATATATATATTTTTTTATAAGCCTTCCGAACCCGAGGGGGGATTTGTGGTGTACCTTGTATAAGTTTGTGTTTTATTTCCCTCTGAGTTCCACATGTCCGAGTGATGAGAGCGAAGGTCCCGCATTCGGACCTACCGTACGGCTGTCGATCTAATGGTCTGGAGTTTTGGGTTTTCTCCAGATGTAACGTGATTATGCGTTAGAACCCGTTGAAAAGCTCTCCCCACACGTTGAGAAACGCTGCTTTATGTCAAAACGTGGCTTCTTCCACAAAGAAATGCTGAAGCAGTGGCGGCTCGTTCGTGGGATACAGCAAATACTGCCGGGCTGCACTTGAAATTATCAGCACATACTTTAAAATAATTTATTTTCTTAAATTCAGATTGGAATTATGGAATTCCTATGGTAAATTTTTAAAAAATCCGGAAAAAAAAAAAAAAAAAAAAAACGTATTGTAATAACTCCCGGATCGCTCATTCAGAAAAAAAAAAAAAAAAAAAACCTTTAATCTTCCCGCAATTCAGCTACGAAAGTCGTTGGTACAGCCCTCAGAGCGAGTAAACAAATTGACAGCACCGTTGCCATGGTAACGACTACGTAAGCAGCCTCTCCGGCATAGGATAGAACGGCGTATGTAGCTAAGACTCAGCTGAAGAAAGGTTTTGTGACTCCGGCTGCACTTGTGAATTCGTCTAACTGATTGACTCGGACGACAAGTGAAGGAGAGAGTAAGACACAGAGAATATATGTTCTAGGCCAGCGTTTCTCAACCTGAGGGGGGCACCCCCCGGCAAAACGTTTGCAAGGGGGGGGGACGAGAAAAACTAAAGAGCAAGTAGTGATGCATGTTTTTAAAAAATCATCTTATTTATTCTCATTTTCAGTCAAAAATATATCCATTTTCGCTTAAAATGTTCATTATTAAAGATTAAAAAACTCAATGTATGCTGAAAAATGTGAGGGGGGGGAGCGCCACTGTAAGTTAGCCTTTGTTGGGGGTGGGAGGACGACGTTAAAAGGTTGAGAACCGCTGTTCTAGCCCATTCAAACGGAAACAATATTTTTTTTTTTTCTGTGAAGGTTGAAAGTTTTTAGCTTTATGTGTTACTGTGTCACAGGCGGATCCAGGGGAAGGGCGCAGGGGGCGCGCGCCCCCTCCGAGAAAAATATATTTACACTAGATAAATGGGGCTTTCACCAATATTAAGTGGGCTTTACACTTGGTAAAACGAGTATTCACTATTTGCGCCCCCCCCCCCGAAAAAAGTTTCTGGATCCGTCCTTGTACTGTGCCCATGTGTTATTAGAATCTTGAAATTCCGTTTAACATATGGAAAGAAGATGATAAACGACAACCACTAAAAGAAAATAGACCGACACCAAAATTGTCCATTCATAAGAAAAAAGCGGGTTCGTCTCAGCATGGTCGTAGCTTCCATTCATCATGATAGGCACTATTCTCGTGGCTTTGTGGCAATTTTTATTTCCAAAAAAATGTTTTGTTGGCCGTGTTTAATCGTTGAGATAAAAAAGAGCGTTTGGAATGGTACTGGATATGATGTCCATTTTATGGAAGTAAAATAGGATCTCTTACATTTTTTATGTAATTTCTTTTTTTTTTTTTTTAATCCTGGGTGAGGGCTTAATCCGCCAGCTTTCGAATTCAGTAGCAAAGATATTCCATTCCTGTCCGGAGGAAGGGGCGGGTGTCATATGTTTCCGGTTGCACTAACATTTTTGACTACGGGCCGCCACTGTGCTGAAGATAGGCAGTCTAGTGGCGTACCAAGGGGAGGAAGGGGGGTGCAAAGGTACATATTCACCAAGATTTATTCTCAAATTGAAATATTTCAGAGGGGGGGGGGAGATTTTTTCCATACTTAATTTTTTTTTTTCATCATGAAAGGAAAATATTATTTCAGCTAAACGAAGTCTTAGAAAAAGAATAGAAAATCTTTGATGGCTAAAAGTGTGCCCATGGGGTCAGTCGTCCGTGTTTGAAGACGGGAAAGAGAGAAAGTTGGGGGGATGGGACATCGCTGTAGAATACTTCTGGAACATTTATATTATATCTATAGAAGATGTCCCTCCTCTCCGAACAGAAGCGATACTCTGATTTCTTACTCATAAACGGACAGCAATAGGGAAATCTCGGGTTCATCTATTTTCTTTTACACGAATGGCTAACTTCATCAATTTATAGCTTTAAATTGGATTCACGTTCTTTCTTATTGTTATGAAAATGATTAAAAGAAAGCAGCAGTCGCTTTTAAGTTATTTTACTTCTGGTGAAAAAAAAATTCTAAACAGCCATTTGAGGCAAGAAAGTGTACATTAAATACCAGTTTCAAGTAACAGTAATACATTTTTGTATGGTGTGATTTTCTACCTTGTTTTCATGGATTATGGGAGCTTCAGCACCTCTGCTTTATAGTATTTTGTACCAACCCCAAATCCAGATTAGATCGATAGCGGCAGTACCTGCCAAATGTGTTCATATCTACCTCAGACTCCCGAACAATCCATTTCTACCTCTTTCAGGAGGCGATAGATGGCAGTAGTACAGATCGTTAAGCGGGTTTTGGTTGCTCCCAGGATCGAACTCACAACCTTTCGCCGCCTATCCCAACCATAGATATAGGAATAGTGAATAGATATAGGAATAGTTAATCCTATATCTATGATCCCAACCGGGTTACGACGCCAAGTTCAAGGGGGTCACATACTCATTTCAGTTGCAACAATGCCTGTACAACGCACTTTCCTGCAATACACATTGGCGCAGGGAAAGCAATATTACAATTTTAAAACAAAATGTATATCGGAACTAAAATTCCTTTCAAAATATTCCTTTCATAATTATATTCAGTTTCATATTCATTTGGAAAATTAGTTCAGGGTTTCTGCCTTAAGCGAACCATAAGAACAAACAACTTGATAGTCAACAATGTGGTCAAAACCGAAAGGAACAGCACATGTAGTTCTCTCAGTGAAAATGCATCCTTTCGGCGAAAGCAAGTGATTCGTGGCGTATTGTTGCTCTGGCCGATGCCATAAAAATAATGTTGGAACGGCGCCGTGAACGTAGCCTTTGCGATATTTTTATTTAAAGCATTTGTTTCTAAATATAAGAAAAACTTCCCTTTCGTGCTCTTGATTTTGGTATGTAGCCCCTATAAATTTTCGGCTTCGTTCCTATACCTATATACCTATAACATACCTATATGACTCAATATGGACTGCACTAATTTTCAAACAATATTACTTTATAGTTAGACTTTGCATGTCTTTTATGTTTTCTGAATTACGTAATATGGGTTGAGTTCCTTAAAAAATATTTTAAGTAAGTAGTTATCTTTCTCGGTTCCAAAATTTCTGTCGAAATTCTCTTAGCTGCTAAGATCATTAAAAGAAATAGCAAAAAAATTCAAGAATGACACGACACGTTTTACTTTTTATTCATGTACATAAAAAATACATAAGCTAACTTTACTTCCAACACAATTGCATCAAATAAAATGCAGTAAAACTCTTTCATTTTTTTTTAAATACCGAAACAAACTTGACTTCGTTTGCATTCACAGCAACATTGTACAAAGAGCAGTTTCTCTTATGAACTTTAATGAGAACACATCACTTCGAATGAATGAAGACTAAACAATACTACGAGGACAAACTCATAGTATTGAAATGTACTATAAACAAAGCAAAAGAAAATACAGGAAATACAATACATAATAATAGGAATAAATGATTTACAATGTTGGCATTTGCTTTCAACTACTACAAATATTTCCAGAATGATGTACTTTTCATAAACCATAAAACGGCGCAAAAGAGATATGTTATCTTTTTGGAGATATCCAAAAGATAAGTCCAAGATATCCAAATTTTTATAGCATTCGTTTACTTCCAAAATGAAAAGAGTTTTTGTCTATACAGGAATAGGTACATGTAGTCATTTATCCACTTTGAATAAATACTAACAATGCCAGGACGCGAACAACCCAAGAGTCGTACAATTTCGGAGATAGTCTTCCTCAGCCCTCTAACAAAATCACAGATCAGCAGCCTTCCTCACTACACACACAGAAGTAACCGTTAGAACGAAGACTTATTTAAGGGGAGGGTCCAAGGGTCTGGATCCTCCTCGAAATTTTGGTTTTTGTACAGAAAAGGGTGATGATGAAGTCTTTTTATGAAAAACTCTGCCTTTTCCACTGTTTGGAACTCCTTCGAAAAATTTTTCTGGATACGTCCCTGTTTAAGAATACCTTATTTTCCTCAGCAGCAGTTAAATGCCATTCCCAACTGATCACGTGTCCTCCACTTTCAGCTGAGTTTATTGAAAAGTGCAGGGGAAATCATATTTTGGCTCTTCAATGTAATTTCTATTAAGTAATTATTCCTGTTCGAAACGCAACACTGACTGCATGAATAATTACTTGTCTTTTGTTACTACACAGGCTAAAATCTAAAGCAGAGTAGAATGTAAAGGACAATTGAAACAATCAGAATATTTTTTTAAAAATCGATGTTATTTCATTTAAATTACCTTTTCCTGGAACCATTTTCGCGTTATGTTTCATGTTAAGTTACTTCATATTCACAACATTGTGAAACTACATTGCAGCCTGTTCCTGTATATTGCATAATTACAACAAAAAATTGAGAAAAATATAGTTCTTTATGTTTTTCCTGTAGTGGCAGATAAAAACGAAGAATTTTCAACTTTTTTGCTAGAAGATAGTACACAAATTTTAAGGCCAATTTCTTTTTCCTTCAGTTCAGTAAGCCTAGGAAAAGCATGAAAATGGCATTTCTACCAGCTTATCTCGCCTCAGAAGAAAATTTGAAATTGATTTAACATCAAGAGGAATCAGATCAGTCAGCTGTTAAATACAATAGCTCAATACTTTATTCATATTACAGTAATATTAAACGCAAACAGAAGGAGGATTTCATATTTTATCTCCCTCGCTATTTTGTCTGCATTTTGCCTATGCATAGTTGCTTAACTTAAAAAGCGATTACAGTAATCCCTCATTTATCGCAGGTGTTACGATCATGGATCAACTGCGATAAGTGAAAATCTGCAAAGTCTCATAACCATGTTTACTTCATTATTTCTTGCGTATTTTTTACCTTTATAAAACCTTCTTGCACTGCTAACAACCCACTCTTTACATTATTAACAATAGCGCGCAAATATAAAGCTACATGAGTGGGAAAGATAAGTTTATCATAAATAACAGTGCGCAATCGTGAAGCTGTATTAGCGTGATAGAAAAGTTTATCATGAATAGCCAATGCGCCACAAAAAACCGCAAAGCACTGAATCCGCGAAAGGTGAACCGTGATAGAGCGAGGGTTTACTGTAATCCAAAAATCGTTTCAATCTGTACCTTTTCTTTTTCAAAATAATCCGAAAACCACTTTTTTTTCTTGGTACAAAGTTAATATTAATTTGAAAACAACACACAAGTAAACTACATACATTACGAGCCAAGTTAACAATTTTCTGGGTTTTAAAAAGTTTATTAATGTAACATAAAACACCAACCTTTAATATTCAACGATGACTGATATAAATGATTACGTTTTAGCTTTACCACATAGTTCTCTATTTTATCCTGTTATAAAAATTTACGAATAAGTAATTTTCATAGAAACGAAGACAGTGGAGAAAAATTAAAGGCAGTTGTTTCATGTTGCTATTTCTCCAAAATAAACTTATACTCAGAAGAAATTAAGGGGGGGGGGGTGTCCTACAGTAAACGCCAGAAAAGGGCTATGCTTAAGGGTAACAATTTACTTCATTATACATTTCGTTTAAATCAAATTTATATATTTTTTAACTCGTCCTTCCCCAAAAAAATATAATGCTTAGGGTAATATTTTGCTTTACTTTAAGTTTTGAGGGTCGAATAAGATTCTTTTCAAACACTAGATCATGCCTCACAAAAAATTCTCTATATATATCCGCCACTGACTTCACCAAATTTTATTCCAAAGTTGTTTTTGATCTGCGCTTTTTCTACTAAAGTACTGGTCGATGTTATCAATTGTAAAAATAATGCAGCAAATTATCTAGAGCAGCATCAAGTTCAGAAAAGGGTATTTGCTTTCGAGACTATGAGTTACAAGCTGAAGTTATAAATCGTTCAATGCACACTTGCTCCTTTCCATAATCGAGGAACTCTATTGAAATTCTGAAACACCATTTTCCTCGATGGCTGGTACCCATTCTGAAATTCCGTCGTTTGTTGTGAAGGGGTGTTTGTTACAGGAGGTGATGGCGTGACAGTATTTAATGATGAATAATCACCTGGAAAAGAGAAAATAAATAAATATGCAGCTCCGTTTTAATGAATTATGATGCTGGAAAAGTGAGAGGGATATGTCAGAAATATAAAAAGTCAATATATCCACATAAATATATTTAGTGTCCATATTTGTTTAGCAGTATAAAATGAAAATTGTTACGTTACGTAGAATTAAAATTGGAAAAAAAAATACTATGTATTTAAGTGAACAGTGTTCTTACGAACGTAACAGTGTTCTTGCGTAAGATTTTGGGGATGCTTCATATTTTGGGGAGTTTTACAGTTTCATTTGGAGAATAGACAACCGACCTATTTGGTCTATGAATTGTTTTTTGCATACACTCATTTACTTAAGAATTTCAGAAATGGTTACATTTACATATATATATGTATATATATATATATATATATATATATATATATATCATTAATGGCAATGGTTGTAAACAAACTTTGCAATTTCCTTTCTCACTTGAAAGCCAGGTTATCAGGTTCTGTTTAAAATTCTAGCTTTCAAAAGCGGGTGGCCCAGTTCATACAAGTTATTACCATTATAATATTTTAACAGTAAAAATTCGCTAAACAGTATTTACTACACGAAAGTAGAAATCTTGCTTACTTGCTGTGGGGTTTCCAAGCCAACCCTTGGGTGCTTTTGCGTGATAAATATCGTACATGGCTCCTGCCGGCGTGAGTGGAGGTACCACCGGAGGAGAAATGCAGCCTTCCATTCTGGAAGACTCCCTGCTCAAGGATTCAGCTCTTTTGGAGTCTGCCCTCTGCAGCACGGTGTTGGCTAGCTGGTCTGGGTTTACTCTTGCAAATGCAGAATCACAATAGCCATAGGGATTTTCCATTGCTGCTTCCCAAGGGGATTTCACAAGTTTCACCTCCTGGAAGGAATTTGGACGTCGTATGCAAAATGAGTATAAAGGGAATAATAAACAAACAAACAAACAAATGGTATTTAATTGACGACAATTAAAACGTTGTGAATTAACACACATGAAAGGTAATTATCGTTTTGTTGTACACGTGTTTCGGACGAAAAAATTTCATCCTTCACTAACAGCTGTCCATACACCAAAGGGTGAAGATGTAAAGTTCACATTCTCCAGTTAGAAAGTTTGTTCTTAGTTCTTAGAAAAATGCAGAAAAAAACCTTATTAACATAAGTTTGTGCGTGTGTGTATGATGTATTTGATGCCATAACAACTACTTCCACATAGTCCTAAACTTGTAATAATTCTGGTAAAGCTAGAACTTACATTTAAATATGGAAAAAGTCAGTTTTTCAAAAGTGGAGAATGCGAGTTTTGTCCCTGCACCCTTCATATATTCTATCATTTCAGTGGCGGTTCCAGGGGGGGGTCACGGGGGTCATGACCCCCCCCAAATGGTCTTCGACTAAGGGGCCTAGATTAACCATCCCCCCTTAAAAAAAAGAGGGCCCAAGTCGAGCTCGGACAAGGGCCCAAAATAGGGGCCTAGATTAACCATCTTCCGCCCCCCCCCGAAAAAAAGAGGGCCCAAGTCGAGCTTGGACAAGGGACCAAAATTCAGAAAGGCCTTGATCATGTGCATACATACCACATTGTGCTGCTGAAAGAGAATTTCTCTTTAGAAGACCATTGGTCTTACTAGTTTATTTTATAATAATATTAAAGTATGCACACAATATTCTATGTGCTCAGACGTTCCTCCTTGGCAGAAAAATATGCAGCCGTTTTGTATATATGTGCGCTAATCCATATCCACGGAGAGCAAGGGAAGGGGGAGTCACAACGAGCCTGATTAAGGTAAAGGTGGAAGGGGTAGTTGCCCCAAACCCATAATAAAAGAAAACTCAAAATGAAAAAAAGGTTTATAGGAAAATGTGTGAATTGTGTGTGCGTAATTTATTACTTTCGTATTCGAACCCCCCCCCTTTTCAAAAAGCCTTCCTCGTCTTGAAAAGCAGTCTAAGGGGAGCACCTATGTTTGTAAATAATTAATTTATGGAATCCAAATTTACCGTAACTGCTACAAGATCATAAAAATTATAGAGAAGGAAAGGGGGGGGGGGTCAAGAGGGAAGGGATCATACCTAAACAGGGCCGGATTACCCATTGAGTATGCTTCCGCGTATGGGCTATGGGCTCCTACGCGGCCTGCGTTACAATTTAGAAGAATAAAATTATAATCAAACGTCATTAAAGCTACTTTAGTGTTAATATTTTTACAGCATTTGTAACTCCGAGAAAATAATTCTGATTAATTAGCTACTTTGTACAGAATAAAAAATTTCCGGCATTGTTAGCCACTACACTTCTTAATTGAAATTTCAATGAATATGTGCTAGAAATTTGAAGCTGACTAATTAGCTTGAAGTTTTATGTGCACGTTTCATTGATGTCTTGCATTAGACAGATCATTGTGATATATTTTGAAATTCAATAAAGTAATGGCAATTTTTAGCACTACGTCTACTCGAAACTCGAAAGGGCTAAGGTAATCATAAGAAGGCTTTTAAATAAAAAAAACCTTCGTAACCCTGTCATCACACTCCATGATTATAAGCTTTTAATTATGAAATTTGTTCCATAGAAGAAATTGTTTTTCCCTTTGAAAATATCTGGAAGAAAGCATTCTGTAAAATTTAAATATGGGATGATACACTACACATTAGCGGCAAAAACCCTGTGTTCTGTAAAACATTTTTCTCTCCGAAAACTTATGCTTCCTTTCAGTGTCCAAAAAAATTCTAAGGGAAATCGCATTTTCAACTAAGCGCTAAGCAGGTGTTTTCCATTGACGAAACACCAATCCATTAATTAGTAGTGGCATATCTTTTTTAGTTTAAAGATGGGTATAGTGAAGGGGTCAAGAACCATTATAACTTCTTAGTGATGCCTGTTCCTGGGATGAAAGCTATTGGTTTACCAGGGAGTTCCCGACACCCCCAAAAGCCATTTTTCAGTTCCATTGTGTGTTTCACAAATGAACAGCATGTGGATTTGTTTTGGAAAAAGCAAACACTTCTTGCATCTGCTTTCTGGTGAAGAACTCTCGTTGGGACTCCAGAGGTAGCAGACATAAACTATTGCTCCATTTTAAACCTAGACAAAGTAAAAGGTTTAGTGTCGCCAATTTCGGTATTTCGGATACAAGGAACTAAACTTGAAACATATGCGAAGATTGATTGGAAATATGAGTAGGCGCCGGAATTTTCCTATGTGTCGGAGACAAAGCACAAACGGGACAAACAAGTCTGCATCGGCAAGACTCGAAAGTTGTAAGAAAACGCCAATCCGATGATTTAAAGCGAGCAGCTCAACCCGCAGTGGACAAGGAGAAAAGCGAAAAGGGGGAAAAAACAATATACCCCCCCTGCCCTGAAGATCCTAAGAACTCCACACAGGTCTGTGGAGTGGAATATCCGGATGAGCAAATACTTTAAAAACCAGAAACATAGTGGACTATACTATAGAAGTGAAATAACTGATCGCTTACCTAACGAGATTACACAGTAAAGACTAAATGGAGAAAGATACGGTAAATACATATTTATATCTATCTATATAAATAAAATTAGACTTTTGTCTGTACATTTCTTGGAATTCAAAAATTTTGCGATTTCTATCTGTTTCAAGCACCCGGGAATCCGATGCGACCCTCAAAAAAAAGTTTGTCTGTCTGTCATTCTGTCCGTGACGCTTTTTCTGTTTAGGCATCACGTAAAAACGGCTGAAGCGAATGATATGAAATTGGGTGTCATGATAGGTGGTCACTCAACTTAAAACATAGGCGTGGAATTTTAAAAAAATGTTGATTGGATTTTGAGATTTTGCGAAAATCGTTTCAAACTGCGTAAATTTGTGTTCAAGCATCACGTAAAAACGACTGAAGAGAATGATACGAAATTGGGTGTCATGATAGGTGGTCACTCAACTTAAAACATAGGCGTGGAATTTTAAAAAAATCTTGATTGGATTTTGAGATTTTGCGAAAATCGTTTCAAACTGCGTAAATTTGTGTTCAAGCATCACGTAAAAACGACTGAAGCGAATGATACGAAATTGGATGTCATGATAGGTGGTCACTCAACTTAAAACATAGGCGTGGAATTTTTAAAAAATCTTGATTGGATTTTGAGATTTTGCGAAAATCCTGTCAAACTGCGTAAATTTGTGTTCGAGCATCACGTAAAAACGACTGAAGCGAATGATATGAAATTGGGTGTCATGATAGGTGGTCACTCAACTTAAAACATAGGCGTCGAATTTTTAAAAATTTTCATTAGATTTTCAGATTTTGCGAAAATCGTTTCAAACTACGTAAATTTGTGTTCGCACATCACTTAATAACTGCAAAGGTGAAAAAATGATATTTGGTGAAATGATAGGTGGTCACTCACCTTAAACTATAAGCATCTAATTTTAAAAAATCGATCCGATTTCGAGATTTTGCGAAAATCGTTTAAAACTGAGTGAATCTTTGTTCCCGCATTACGTAATAACGACTAAAGCGAATGATATTAAATTGGGTCACATGATAGATGGTTGCTCAACATAAACTATAGGTATCCAATTTTTTAAACATTTTCATTAGATTTTGATATTTTAAAATTCTCTCAAAATACGTTTATATTTCTTCAAACATCACGTAATAACAACTAATACGAATGATACGAAATTTAGTGATATGATAGGTAGTTGCTAATCTTAATTTATAGGCGTTGAATTTTTAAAATATTTTGATTACATTTGGAGATTTTGCGAAAATCGTTTTAAAATGCTGAAATTTTGTTCCAGCATCACGAAATAAAGACTGCAGGGAATGAAACGAAATTGGGTGACATGATAGGTTGTCATTCAACTTAAATTCTAGGCTTCCAATTTTTCAAAGATGTTGATTAGATTTTGAGATTTTGCAAAAATTATTTCTATATTCGTAAATATTCGTTCGCTCATCACATAATTACAACTAAAGCGAATGAAATGATATTACTTAGTGACTCTCTTAACCTGTAATATTTTAACAATACATAAAAATTATAACTTCGCTTTCTTTACTTTGGCAACATACTCCATCCATTCTGTGTACTCCTATAATGCTGACGAAAGTTCTTGCTTTTTGGAAATTTGCATTCACTAACCCGTCAAGGACGGGTACTTCAGCTAGTATATTATATTTTTATTTATTAAACAGATAAAATTTCCTGCTCTGATTAATTAAAAAAAATGTATATTTTATATTATAGAAATTTTTCAATGGCACAGAAAAACAAATGTTTTTAAAGTATTAATACGAGTCTGCTCCATATACAAGACAATAGTTTATTATTAACTTAATTAAAAATAAAAATAATTTGATGAATATTTTAATTACATGAAGATAAATTATATTGTGTGTAACTTTACAGTTTTAATTTTTTGAATAACTTTAAGATTTTTGAAAAGTAATTTTAAAGTAGGAATTTCTACTTTTAAATTAAGAATTTTAAAATGACTGTAAAATAACGTTAATTGTCACTATCATTTGTGAGCTTGGATATGAAATAACGTTTAAAAGTCTATAAGTAAATCAATTAAATTAAATGGATTTTATCTGATAATACTTGATCAACAAATGTCATTTGTCCTAAATGTATTCCAAAACATTCTCAATGGAATTAAAATGTTAACGCGTACTTGGAGCTTATACTTATTTTTCAATATTTATCTTTCTTCTGAAACGATTTTTTTTCTCTGTGATGCGTGTTTATAAAAAAAAAATAATAATAATAATTCCTCACAAAGATTCTTAAAGAAATATTCATGTTAAATATTTCTATATAGTTTAATGTTTGATATATCTTTCATACCAGTAATCAATTTTATTTATTTGCGGCTTTGTGCGTGTTGGTGTGGAAGCAGGCCCGTAGCTAGGGTTAGTTCAATGGGTGGGCCCGAAAATACCCAGGGTGGGCACGATTTTTGAATCTGCAAAATAAACAAAGCAAAACTATTTAACGGCTGAAACAATACTTCCTTACCAAAAATTTTTATATTTAATTATCAAGGTAGCCTAAGGAAATACGCTGTAAGGAAAATAAACAGCAAATATTTAAAAAAAAGAAAAAAACAAAACGGAACAGATTAAATGCGGGAATTAAGAATAGTGTCTTGAAAATAAACAATAAACTGTGTAATTACTCACAGGACCTTTTAAAAATGTATAAGCATTTCGGGAGCAACAAAAGTGTGTCTTTCTTCATCAGTACCTAATACGCACCCTCCAGCAAACAGCAAAGCATAAAAACAAAAAATATTTTTTTTAGCTTTTAATATATTTTGCATTTTCATGCTTTGCTGTCCGTTGGATGGTACATATTTAGGTACTAATGAAGAAATCACTCTTTTGCTGCTTTCGGAACTCGTATACCTTTTTTAAAGGTCCTGTGAGTAATAACAAAGTTTATTTATTGATTTCATCATAGCATTTTTGATAGTTTTTTCATCAATACACTCAATCGACGTCTCAATAAAGCTGTAGACGTCGATTCTTTGCACCATGGAACCACTTTAAAAAAATCTGAAGTGACTCCACTTGACTTTCCGAACACTCACGATTAAGATCATTACCAAGCATTTAAATAAATTTTAATCGATGAATAATTCAAACATATATACCAAATTGAAGCTCGATCGAATGTACCGTTTAAACGCTAGCGCACTTTCAAGAATTTCTCCTCATAGGCCATAATGTAAAAGAAATCTTTGTCGTAGCCCTGTAGAAAAACTATAAATCCTATAAACATCAAAATCAATACCGGTCTTACAATGGTGGTTTATAACATGTATACTCAATTTGAGCTCAATCGAATGTACCGTTTAAACGCTAGCGCACTTTCCAAAATTTTCCTCCATAGGCCATAATGTAAAAGAAATCTTTGTCGTAGCCCTGTAGAAAAACTGTAAGTCCTATACACACCAAAATCAATACCGGTCTTGCGACGGTGGTTTATAACATATATACCCAATTTGAGCTCAATCGCATGCCCTGTTCAGGAGCTATCGTGTTCACTCACATACACACAAACACACATACACACACACACACACATACACACATACATCTCGTAAAAATAGCATAAATGAATTCAGAAGACCTCAAAACGTGTAAATACACCAAAATCTCGAATTCGAATTTTTTCATGATTACAATACTTTCCTTACATGGTACATGTTCGGAAAGTAACAAGTTCCACTGGAATGCTGTTCATGAGTTTATGTTCAAGTGCAAGAAGAATTAGAATAGATTTCCTCTCGTGCAGCATGGATGAACGAAATGGAGTTAAGATTCTTGAAAAAGTGCTAAATGACGCCTCGCAGGTTGCTGTAGATGCTCCTATTGACAAGGCATAAGGAAGAAGGCAATAAATAGAAGGAAATGCATCTCTATAATTGAACACAAATGCTGTCATTTTATGCAATGTGGCTGAGAGTTTCGACTCTGATATTTTCTTTTGCAAGAAAGTTAGTGCCCTTGCTATTTCAGCAGTTGCGCCATCCATTGTAGTGAATCCATATTGCATGAATTTGCCAGACACCTCAGGTGCTGCAAGTCGGACGAATTGCTGGTCATGAACATGAGAGCTTTCATACTCTCTTACAATTATATGCTCTCTTGGCTGAACAGTAAATTCAGCTCTGCTATTGTTTGATCAAAGGCATCACGGTGTATTCATAGTAGTTCTTGTTGCAACATTTCCTTTCAATGCTGGGAATATAAGCGTCTTCCTACAGATTCAGTCATGATGAAGTGACCCAGTCATGTCCCTCTGAAATGGACTGGAACCACACATCTACGTTTTCGAGCTGGAATCTCTTCAGCGTACCAGAAGATAGCATTGTCATAGCCGATTTGTATAAGGTGTCAAAATGTTCAACATTTCAATGCTTTTTAATTTCTTCTACAACTCTGTCAATAATTTCACTCGATTGTAGCAGGTCCATAGCTTTAGACTGCAGTACAATATTGGCTGGATCTAACAGGGATAGAAGGGAATGCTAAAGAGTTCCATAAAATACAAACCGAAGAGTTTTAATTTCGGAAAGCAGCGCAGTTGCTCCCAGTGAAATATCACGAGAGTCAGCACTCTTCTGAAAAACCTTGATAAGTTCTGAGTAATTATTTAGTATCACTACTGTATAGCGGTAATGCTCAGACTATCGTTGAGGCAATAGACGATTCAGTGCTTGTCCCTCATACACATTTGAAACGGGATGCTTTCTACCGAATTTATAGAGTCCAGAGGAGATATCGAGGAAACTTGACAAATCTTTGTCCCCTCAAATAGCACTTATAACCAATAAGTGCAATTTATGGTTGTAGCAATGAATGTAAGGAATTTCTTTCTTGAGTTGACACTTGAGTTTAGCCTGCATGCCACCGTATGCTCCAGCCATGACGGCAGCATCATCGTAGCATTGAGAGATAATGTTCTTTGGATCCAGTCCCAGTTTATTAAGCTCATCCAGAATTGTTCTACAGACCGCATCTGCATCCAGATAAACTGTAGTAGCAATGCTAACGAAATGTTCAAATGGAATTCCTTCTTTTACTGCACGGATGACAATAGATACATTTTCAGTCCCATTTATATATATATGCTTCGTTCCATCCACTTTGATAGTGAAGAATGGAACATCTGCTCCCGGAACTCTCCTCGCAATTTCTTCTTGAACCATTTTTGCCAATATAGAAATAATTCTCTGCATTTCCGGAGATTTGTTTGTAGCATTCTTTGGTATTCTGGTTATAATATCAGCTAGTTTGTTGTCCTTTCTAAGTGTATATTCAAAAACTGCCTAAATAAACCAGAGGAAGTTATCGTAATGTATTTCGAGACAAACTTTATTTTGAACAACCAAAGCGGTATTCAATTCATGTTCCGATTCAGATAGAAACCGTGATACGGCCGCTTGTATAGCCCAGAAGCAGGGTGGGCACGGCCCTCGTAGGCCCACCCGTAGCTACGGGCCTGTGTGGAAGGATGGTCGATTAATATGCTTCATGATTTGGAAAAATAACAATTACTGATATAAATTTTCTGAGAAATTTTTCCTCTGGAAAAATATTTTCAAAAGTTTCGTGCAGGATTAAAAGTACTGCCGACAATTTGAAAAAAGTATATAAAAAAATACTGGATAAAATTAATAAAAATTAGGTTGTTTTGAGTGGTTACGGAAAAATCTATTTTGAGAAAAATTCATTTAGTAACATGGTGTCTAGTTGAAACAGGTGTCATTGTCTTCTTTTTAAAATGCTTACTTAAAAAATTATCTAACTTTCAGATTTATGCTTATTCCCCTTGGGTGATTTAATTAACTTTTTATAATATTACTTTTTTTTATTATGGGGTGTCCAACTTGTGATTTTCCACAGTCATGGTAATTTATCACTGTTCAATTTTTAATCTTTTACCTTTATTTTTTTTTATGTGTACAACATTTTTACTCTTTCCTATTTCAAACAATTTTTTTATGTATATTCTCCAATTGATTTGAAACAATAACAGTGGCCGGGTGCTTAAGACCACTGAAAGTAGTAGATGGCTAAAGTGTAGAGATCTAGGGTTCTGGGCTACCACGTTGCTGTCGATCTAACGGTTTAGAGTTTTGGGTGATTTTCTCCAGTTGTAACGTGATTATGCTCTAGAACGCCTTCAAAAGTCCACACCTAAAGCATAATCCCCTTTAGATATATAACTCTCGTGTAGCTTTGCCTTAATCAATAACCTAATCTTGTAGCAATAACCATTATTGTAACAATAAACTCTAATTTTACTCTGAAAAGGTATTTGCAAAGACTTAGATACCGGGAGACCGGAATTGGCCAAAGCTGGGCCCGGATCCAGGCTCTTTGTCTTAAGGGAAGCCTAGTCTCATTCCCCACTCAATCTGAATAAGTGATGATCCGAATAATTTTTATCGTCAAATGTTATTTCCAGACACATTCTCAGAAAATTATCTGAAATGAAAAGACGAAATTTCGATTAAAAATTAATTTTATTATGGATTGTGTCTTTGTTGAATACATGTATCTGCAATGAATTCAATAAAAATCTCGCAGTTGGGGCCAGAGCCGAAGCTAGGGGCTGGCGAGGTTTGCCCCCCCCCCCCCGGGATGCAAGCGGAAAAAGGGGCGCACACTCAGCTAGAAACGAGAAGTTTAAATATAATTTTACTGTTTTTGTTTTTCATTTTTTAAAAGCACTTTTGTAGGGGAGGATAGATAGAATCTTAGAAAAGTACAATGATTTAGGGTTGAGGGGGGGGGGTGAATAGTTATTAAGTTGTTCAAAGTGTACGGGGCCCAGTTTTAACGAATTTCATAGATGGGGCCCATACTGGTCATAGATCGGGCCCTGCCTAGTTATCCGCCTCTTTGGGGCCTACATTTGCATAAGGGTCCAGGGCCTCAAGAAGTCTTCAGACGACTCTCGTCATTCGGAGTGACCCCCCCCTAAACTGACAGTCTGGAACCGCCCCTGTATCATTTAAAGTTTAACTATCAAGTTCTGTTAATTTAGAACAGACTTTTTATGACTTTTTGCAACAATATCATAAAAATAACAAGACATCGAGTTAGCAGAGATGTCTTTTAGAATTTACTAGCTCAGAAAAAACCCTTTTTCCCTAGATTCCAGAATGGTATTTTTTTTAAAGAGAGTCTACACTGTAATATGAAAAGAGTGAATAGTTACTCCTAAAGAGTGAAATGACAACCAAAGCATTCTAAAAGTCTAAATCTTTTATCTTGAATTTATCCCTTCCTATTTAATCCTTCTTAAAATAATTTGGTTTAGAGGAGTAATATTTCATACACCCAAGTATTCAAAATATTCGCACCTCTAGAAGTTGGATGTTTTAGCTGGCTTTTACCTCCTTAAGAATCATTATTAACTTTAATTTAAAGTGTATGTACCTATTCGATTGAATTAACCTACTGAAACTTAGACTTCTCTAGATAAGCCAAATTTAAATATAATCATTCTTTATGTGCTGCAGTTGTATTCTACACTGACTTTGGAATTATCTAATGTGGAATATGCGAATGATGAGCCTCACTATACCATTTTTGTGTTCAGGACACTTTTCTAATTTTGTACCTTTATATATACCCCCCATTTTAATTTGGAAGTATTAATTTAAATTCAATTTTTTGGCCTATATGCCCGTAGCATTTTTGCATGCAGTGCCAAGGGCGCGAGCCCTGAATACCTGCGCGATAATCGGGGTTTGTGCGAATGTGAAACATGTTTTTAAAGGAAAAAAACTACGAATTATTCTATTACCCAGTATTTCTATGATTCTCTCTATTCTAAAGAAAAGTAAAGGCCGCTGGCGCTGTCAAAGCTTGTTGGCCTATGTCCTCCTAAACCGTGGGGATTTGAGTTTCGACTAAGGTGCCCACAGATTCGAAAAATTCCGAGGAACCTGCTAAAGTTTTATATCATTTTGGAGGATATCCTAATAATTTTTAGTATTGCCTGTGTCATTTTCATTTACTAGCTGAGTGAATTTGTTTTTCTGCACCGATCTGCAAGTAAACCTTTATGAGGAAATTATAATGTGGATCACACTTAATATTCGTTATTATTTATTTTCAGTTGCTTAAATTTATTCTAATGTAAAATCAAACATTTTAATTCTTTGATTTCTGTTCTCATTGTTCCTTACTTCGGATCTCAAAATTTCTACTTCACTTTTCCTCGTAAGCAATAGCCTTTTATTGAGTATTTATTTCAGTCTCGGTGGCGCTTCCTGGGCTAAAAATAGAATTTCTGACATCAATTTGTAATTTGTACTGTGTTTCTCATTCCCTACTCTTGGCTATTATTTTTGCATACGTTATTTCAATCACTTTTATGTCACGCACTGGCTTTCAAAATCATCCAATCATTGCTTGTTTTCTTTTATCTCATAGGTCTACCTTTATTGCAACTCTGTATTTGATGTTGACTATCTCTGCTAAGTGTATGTTCTCAACATTATCAGGTCTTGTTGGCATCTGAATTTTCTCTCTCACTTCGCCGTTTGTGGATTTGGATCGTAAAATATAGACATAATTTTTGTTACGTTGGGTCACCACCATAGATAACACATAAATACATACTTAGGTTGAGACGTCACACTGAAACTTGTCAAAGTAAATTTAAGATTGGACATTTTTTTTCCGTCAAAATCTTAATATAAAAATTTTGCAAAGGAAGTAAAAAATGAATATGAATGTGTTTTTCTGTTTTTTAGTAGAAGTCCGTTTTTCCGGAAACTAGAACTCGCGCTAGAAAAATCATTGGACAGAAGTATGTCTACACTCGATAGATCTAATCTTTGTCCACTTTAAATGAAAAAAGTCATATTTCGTTTTTATTACATACCGAAATCGGTACTGCATGCTCTTCTGAAAACGTGCGGAATCTCTCTTCGAAAATGTATGTGAAGAGATTTTTTGCATTCGAAAGATGCGATGTTGCTTAGAACAGCCCCTCTTATATAATTGTTTCACGCAGAGAAAATTATTTTATTGGTGAAAAAAAAGTAAACTGTGTATTCTCAAAAATTATTTCAAACGAATGAGAATCACCATTTTCCCCTCAAAGCCTGACATCTGTGACATCAATATGACGTCAACAACACTTGGTATCCCTAATATTGTCTGTCAATAAGCTAACTTTTTATATTCTCATATACATAAAATAGCTGAAAATGAAGAAACATCACTTAAAAATTAGGAAACGGGTGGATTTTAGATTTTTAAAGTAGGACATTATTAAAAATTTCAAGAAGATCGAACAAACGGTGTTGATTTCATAACATTTTTCATGCTTAACTATTAAATAGTTTTGAAGTAATGGTGATAAAAGTTTTAACTTGGTGCGGTTGAACAAGAACTGTGACCAGGCGCGTAGCCAGGAAAATTTTTCGGGGGGGGATATGCGTCTGGAAAATTTTTCGGGGGGGATATGAACTTATATGTGTATAAATAGACGGAATTTCATCACTAATCCAAAAATTTCGGGGGAGGGGATATATCCCGATATCCCCCCCCCCTGGCTAAGCCCCTGACTGTGACAATGATAAGCGTAACTATTAGGATTACCTGTCTTCCAATAGTAGGATACTGGCTCATGGCTGGACTTGTGGTCAGTGGAGGGGCAGCAAATTTCGTCTCCTGTTCTCTTAATAAAGCTTTGACTTTTTCTTCATCTACAACCCATTCTTCAGATTTTTTTTTCCTCTTAGCAAACAAAGCAGCACCTTTTGAAGAAAGTGGAAAAGTATTTTGGAACTAAGTTTCATTGCTAAAATATGTTAAAGCAAAAGAAATTATCATAGAAACATAAAAATTACACGACACGTGCTTTATTCAATTTGTTTATGTTAAGTACCATTCAAATATTACAAGAAAGGTTTTAGGAGCTTTTATTTTTGACACGCAGGTCTATATCATAATCTATTTCTCAACATAATTTGCAGATTAGCGTGACTGGGTAGACTTTTGGTATTTGTATGGGGGATTTGTAGTTTGTTTAACAACCCCCTAAGAGGTGTCCATCTTTTATTCAGGGATGGATACAGACAGAGGCAGTGCAAAGATTGGATATCAGTTGAGAATTGTATGAAATGTAGCATCATTCTTAGTAAGTCCATTTAGCGTAAATACACAAGGTGCATAGGAAAGTCCCTTTATCCTGAAAACACTTGCAGACGGAGAGAAGTACAGCTGTGCGAGTGAGGTAACGGTATAGTAGAGCGACCACACCCGAACTAATGCAAACGACAGCAGAGCCCCCTAGTGACGAAATTTGGAAGGCAGGCATCGCAAATCGAATACGAAAAGACATAGCGCAAAATCTCCAGCTAGGAAGTTTAGAGCAATAACTAATTAGTACGAAACGATATTTGGTTCGCACGGATAAGATAAATTGTCGCCTGTATACCTAAAAGTGTCCGAAATCGATGCAGGCTGTTTTGTGTAAATGTTTGAAAGGAATCGCCATAGGTATAAAGAAATGCTCACAGTTTATTACATAAAGTATTTACTTACATCAATACCGATTGATAACACACACAAACAAAAAACTATTTCACGAGGCTTTAATATTCAAAATTACGGTTTGAGAAAATCGCAAAAATTAAAACCGCGAGAAAATAAGTTTTTTTACAGTAATTAGTTGATGCTTTAAAATTTTCTAACTGGAAATTTTGCTCTATCTCTTTTCGTTTTCAATTTGCGATACCTAACTTCCAAATTTCATTAATAAGGATGCTGCTGTCGTTTGCATTAGGTCGGGCGTGGTCACTTTACTATTCCTTTACCTCACTTGCACAGCTGTAGCTCTCTCTGTTCGCAAGTAATTTCAGGTTAAAAGGACTTTCCTGTGCACCCTATATATTTCTCACATGGGCAGCACTCAGAGGGCACAGGTTGCGGCCCTTTGGATCTATCCTTGCTCCAATATCTTCAATAAAAAATCGATTTATTTTAGATAGGTCCAAAACTTTCTAGAGTGTGCTTAATCCATCCTAGAACAAAAAAAAAAACAAAAAAACAAAAAATGAGGAAAGGGGTGGGATGAACCCACTTTAGCTCCCACTTAGTAGATCAATGAATTTACGATTTTTTAAACTGATATTTTAGACCGTTTAATAGCTTCTGCATTCTGTCTCCATAGAAATCGTCTGCCTGCTATGTGATGATAACCATTAAAGCCGAGGATACACCAACGATGCACTGGCAGCAAAATGCAGACGACTCTGAAGTTTCACAGCTTATGTGAACGCACTTTGCACAGTGTCCATCTGCACCTTCAGTGTACTATCTCCCTTTTCTGAACATGGGTTCAAAGCGGAATGCACGTTTTGTATGCAGCGTGCGTATCTTCGGTGTGTGGCCGGCCACAGATTTCTATCGATGCATTTGAACGTTTTCCCCATCACTGTCAAAGAACTGATTCTAAGACAAAGGCTGTTTCATTAAGGATAAGAGAAAACCATATTCACAGGGTTGAATCAGAGTTACATATTAAATAGGGTGGTAATGATCGCCCCTTAAAAATATGGGACGATCATTACCACCCCCCCCCGTCCCTTCCAGACAAATGATGCGATGAGATTTACAGTCAGTTAGTCATGTGAGGCCAAACAGATCTCTATTTTAATAGAGGAATTGCAACTTTCATAAAAATTCTATTTATTTACAGAGTTTATCTTAAGAAGCAGCGCGAAGACGTCAAAACTGACTGCTAGGGATGGACGCGAGACGTGCGAGACGAGAATCGGGGCTGTCTCGTCTCGTCTCGCAGTGGTAAACCTCTGTCTCGTCTCGTCTCGCAAACACTGTTCTCGTCTCGCGTCTCGCAAAGAAATTGCTGTCTCGTCTCGCGCGAGACGCGAGACGTCTCGCGAGTCTCGCAAAATTAAGGACTGCGATTTCTTTACCATTTTATACTAACTTATTATTGGGATTTTACTGAAAATTAATATTAATAACAATAAATACTTACATATAGCCACATTAGTAGATATATTAATAACTATATCAGCATATATAGGCATTTGAAGTAAAAGAAATTGAGATTTAATCCGTATATATAATGTCACACCGAAAATATAGTATTTATTTTTATTTACTAGCTGCGTGCCCGTTCTTCGCACTGTAGTAAACGAAAATTTTCCTAACATGAGCAATTTCAATTAATTCCAGTGATGTGGAATCTAAAATAAAAGCAAAATTATTTGACTCTTGATGTAAAGTTTGTGTCATGAGTATTAACCTGGCATCATTGCAATATAATGACTCAAAAAACTACGTCAGTGTCATTCGCTATCAGAAAAGTGAAAAGCTTAGCGGTTTGCAGAGAACTCCCGACTTTCAAAATGTGTTATTTCTACATCATACTGTAGTTCTACATCATACTGTTCAAGTTGTAGCGTTAAATACCTCAGACACTAGATGAAATGGACAACCGTTTGTTTTAAAATAGCTGCGCACCCGCTCTTCATACGAGAAGTAGCGAATATTTTACTAAAATCATATCTGCATAAGACAAAACAGATTTTTTTTTTTTTTTTTAAGTTCAAGTAATCTCCTCTGTTGAAATTACTGCGAGATATATTAACACAAATTAGAATTACTTATCGTTCGATTGGTTGTAAGATAACCCTTGAAAAATTATAAACAGAATACTTTTAGTCTTTATTAAATCTCTACTACTTACTTTAACGTCAATTTCAAGTCTCTAAAATATGTGTAATTTTTATATTAATGAAAAAAATATTATATTAACGATAATTATAATTATTTGCCTAATATTTCCAATAACATTACCGTGTGTGCATTTTTAGATTTCATTATAGTATCTCAGTTGGTTAATAGACGTCTTATTTTTTTGTTTATATTTTAAATTACTGAACAGTATCCGTTTGTACTTTTCGTACGTTTGTACTTTTGTTTACTATCCGTTTGTACTTTTCCACAATAATTTTTAGCGATAGTACTACAGTCGTTATGGTCGCCCTGTTTACAGAAAAATTAAACCATAATCCCCCTAATGTATATCCAGTGTGGATTTTTTAAAAAAATGAAAAGACATCTAACAGGCGAAGATAATTTTAGAATAGGAACCCAACTGCAAGATAAAATGATGGGGAGGAAAAAAATTTAAAGAAGTTTTGCAAGCCGAAGGAAGGGAAAACATGATAATATAAACGACAAGAGAAATAGTTTTTAAAAAAATTGCTTGCATTTCTTTCCGTCCGATATCAATATATAAGAATAAAAAATGTCATTTTAATCTCTTTAAAACAGGCCAACAATAGGGATTTAACCGCCCCTAGAAAGCTGTTACCAGGGTGGGCGCCCCCCCCCCCCCCCCTACGCACGCCGCAACGTGCGGGAAAGTTTGAGGATAATATCGGTACAAGGATATTTCAACCAAGGATATTCAACCATATTTCAACCTACTCAGACTAAGCATCAATGCAAATGCAAGTTGCTCTTCTTCTAATCTCTCTCTGATATACCCGAAACCCGATTATCATAGGGGCAAGGGGGGGGCGGTAGTCCGGTGCCCCTGAAGAAAAAGGGTGCCCATATATATCTCGATTATCTAAATTATAAATTCATATGTACTGAAATAGTAATTGTGGGGAAAAAACTGAATTTCCTCTATAATATGGGTATTACCTAATTGTCTATCACTAGATCAAGTTAGAGATATTTTTTTGGGGTGATAAATACGATTTGATTAAAGTACAAAAACTACAATTAACTGAAATGCAATTTTCGAGTACAACAGCGGTCAAAACTGGGTTAAAATGCTTAAAAAAGGGGGGCTCAGTAAAGGGGCTTAATGCGTAAAAAAGGGTATAGTAAGGGGCAGTGGCGCACCCAGGATTTTAGTTTAGGGGGGGGCGGGACAACAAATTCTGCTGAACTTGGCTATAGTGACCTTGATTATATTTATAACTCTCTTATAACGTCAAAATATTATGTGCCACTTGACTTGCCCATAGAACAACATGCTCGCATGCAATGTAACTCGTTAAACTCAAATAATTATCTGATCTTTTCAGCATCCTTGAAACAGAGTTTAACTGTGCTTCGTACACTAACTGTTCGTATTTATTTAAAAACTAACTTTTTTTTTTGTAAAATGTACTTGAGAAATAATTTAAAGACAATTTTAAAAAAGAAAAAAATAATTAATTGGGGACAATTTTCAATTTTTAATGCTTTTCACTTCTAACTTTCCGCCTTTAGGGGGGGCTTGAGCCCCCATAGCCCCCTCCGTGGGTGCGCCTATGGTAAGGGGGCCCCCAAACGTAATGCCCCGGGCCCCGTCTAAAAGTGGTCAGATTTGAACATACCGTTCCGCCTTTCCTATTTACTTATTATTTTTCTTTCAACTCTTCTCTGTTTTCTTTTTTTTTCCGCCTCTTTCTTTATCCTCCCCCTTTGTGTGTTTTGTATATCTCTCGTCTGTTCTAATTTTAAATGTTACGTGTTTGTGCGTATTGTAGAGTGCTGATAGTATACCAGGACCGAAAACGAAGGAGACGCAAGTTAAACGGTAGAGGCTTCAGGCAAATTGTCGCTTTTCAGATCGTATTTATGCGAGACGGAAAAAAATGCGAGAAATCTCGCGCGAGACAAGACTCTGTCTCGTCTCGCGTCTCGTCCCGCAAAATATTTTCTTTCTCGTCTTGCGTCTCGTCTCGCAAAAAAATGCCTGTCTCGTCTCGCGAGACAATGCGAGAACGCGAGACAATGCGAGAATTCTCGCGTCTCGCGTCCATCCCTACTGACTGCAATAATTTTAACTAGAACAGTCAACAAAAATTGGAGTTAGAATGTAAAACCAATACAAACTGCATAATAAAACACATAAAATGGTACTTAGTGTGTTACTATACAAAAATTTCACCAATTTTTCAGAAATGTTTTATCACATTAGATTTTTTTCTGAAGATGGAATACAAGAACCAATTCGACGGTACGGTGAGAACTTCTGAAAAAACACTCAAAATACTGGTGTTAAACGATAAAGTAATTAAAAATCTTTGTAAAAAACACACATAAGAAGTAAAAGGAAAGAGGATACGCGTTTTGTTCAGAAATTGTTTTGAACTTCTTCAGTCCAAGCCCTTCGACGTAAAGAACACAGGGAACAGTTCCCTGTGTTCTTTACGTCGAAGGGCTTGGACTGAAGAAGTTCAAAACAATTTTTGAACGAAACGCGTATCCTCTTTCCTTTTACTTCTTATGTGTGTTTTTTACAAAGTTTTTTAATTACTTAACGGTGAGAACTTATTCAAAAACTATTGAAAAATAATTTAAAAACCAGACTGAAAAATAATATCATTTTTAAAAACTACCTTTTTTAAAGACATAGCGGTACGTTTTCAAAAAACATACATCATGGTATTTAAAAATAAATTTTCTATTCCATTCCAAGCACGAAACCTTTATAAGAAGTTTATTCAATGGATGTAGTTATACTTGAGTATTTTTACTTCTGTGTTGTGTCTCAGATTTGTGCTACATCTTATCAAGTTTTTCGTTTTCCTGTCTAATGGACAGTTCGTCTGTGGACTATAGACTTGACCACTATGAGGTCCAGAGATATTGAGCCATTTCATTATGGGGCACCTAGTAGGCAAACCAATGTTGACCAATTTTAGATGAGAGACCCATTACATGGATCAGTAACCCCAGAGGAATCGTTGGAGTATGGAGTTCACTGAAACACGGACAGATATTGCATACACCAACTCTCTTTAGCGGACACCGTCTCACAACAATTTAGTCGAGTCAAGCTGTCACCCTCCCAAGCGCTTACCAAAGTAGGTGCCGCTTCACTTTCAGTGTTCTTATGGAAGCTGAAAATCTTATTAAGTTGAGAGTGAAAATAAATTGTATAGTGATAGTGAATATTTTTTTCAATTCTAAAAGGTATATTTTGATATTGAATTCTGGTTTGAGAAGATAGATACTAAGGATGATTTTTTTAGATGAATTTTTTGTTGCTTAAACAGTTAAGAAAATTTGCTGCAAATCATTCTAAACCTGATACCTTTTCCAACTGGGGAATGAAGATCTTTGACTAAGCCGTGACAGACGTCAGGACTAACCACGTTGTGTTCACTGATGACGAAACCTGAAGATCTGAAAAAATATCCAAAAAGATGACCATTAAACATACTTTCTTGTTCCAATATCTTATTTTTTAAACATTAAATTACTTGAAGGGTGTAGATGTAAAAATCCCACTCTCCGCTTTTCAAAACTCACTTTTTCCATATTTAAATTTGAATTCTAGTTTTACCAGAATTATTACAGGTTTAGGACTACGTGCAAACAGTTGTTATAGTAACAAATATATATTTAAAAAAGTGCCAATATTTCATGTTCGCTATAAGTTTCTTGCATTTTTCTAAGAACTAAATTTCTAAGTGGACAATGTGACTTTTGCATCTACGTCCTTCGCTTTCCAGATTCTTCCTTTTTCAAGAATTGAAAATAAATCCAAAACGAGCTCATGTACATTAAATAATATATCTTAAAACTTTAATTAGTTTTTGAATGTAATCAACTTATAATTTTTCATTATTATTTTTACTCGAAATAAAAAAAAACTATTGTGTATATTAAAATATGAAAGTGTAATGTATACGAGCAGTTAACTTCGTGATTTCTTTTTACACTCCTCCATAAATCAAGAAAAACCATTAGGTTTAAGGCGAGAGTGATTTTACAGTGAACTCTGTTCAACTTCAATGATGGTGAATGCCTCTATAGACTTGTTCCAAGTGCCCTAGTAGCACAATTAGTCCAAAAGACGTTTAAAACACGTTTTTTAACGTCAAAAAACGTGTTTCCAACGTAATTTCAACGTTTTTTGAACTAGTTGTGCTAGTAGGGTGACGTCACACTTGCTCTTGTGTGGCAAAACTAACCCATAGACTTATTCTACGGGACGACTGGATGGCATAAGTAACCAATAAAGTTACTCAATGTGACATCACTGAGCTATTTGTTAGTAAGCATGGAACAAGTCCATTGGCGGATCCAGAGGGAGGCACAGGGGCACGTGCCCCCCCAGACGTGAATGAAGTTTACAGTATAGAAGATTGACTTATTTTGTAAATTCAAGTCATTCTATCAGGAAATGCGACAAAAATTGTCTTGTGCCCCCTCCAGAATTTTTTTCTGGATCCGCCGCTGAACAAGTCTGTTACTAATATCAAATAATGGCGGAATGAATCTTATAACACTTTTATTGGCTAGCAAGATATCTGCAGAACTTCATTTAGAATTATTGGATATTAAGAATTTTTTAAGTCGTTGTATAGTTATGTTCATATAGTGATTTTCACATAGTGATGTAATTTTTGTAAAACAAAAAATTAGTGCTTTTATGTTTTATCGCTTTTTTAGAGCATAATTTTATTGTGCCATAATGAAGTGAGTGTAATGATTCGGAATTATTTGGTAGTAGCAGATGAGCCCGCAAAATTTACTAACGCAATTAAACTTTCTTGGTTGTCAAAGAAGTAAATAATCTTTGAGATGTACCTGAGTGCATTGATGTCCACAGTATGCCTAGGATCCAGAACCAACTTCAGTCTTGGTGGCCCTTTCGAGAGTCGGAATGGAACTTGGGATGGGTCTGGAGTAGGGGGCTCTACTCCTTGGATTTCAGGGGTTCCAGGACCCGATTCATCACTCGGCTCAGGACCTACATTGAAGTATAGATGTATCGTTACCTTTAAAAGCATTTTTACAATGATTTCTCAGTATTACTAAATCCGTGTAAGTGATTAAAGCCGATTGGAGCATAACTTGTGATGCGTATTACTAAAGCTAGATTTCTTGTTCCTAATCTCCCAACTAGTCTGACAAAGCCAGGCCAGGTGCATGAGTCTAGCGTCAAGAAAGTACGGAAAGGGGGAAGAATAGATGTCTTCCCCCAAACTGGCCAAGATTTCTTAAATATACTATTCAAATGACAATCACATGTGTTTATTAATGTTGTTTTGATTTTTGATACGTATATTTTAAATCAGAGTTAAAACGAAAGAACATTTAAAAGACTTTGTTATCAAAAGTGTTTGTTGTCGTAGATAATTTTCATTTAATCAGAAAAAATCGCAAATACCTTAAGTATTAATGGCGTTTACATATGGTATTTGAAGCTTTAATGAAATGCTTTATTAAAAAAGCTTTATCACAACCGACAAAAAGTTCTTGTGTGATGTTTGAAAAAAATAACTATATTAAACTAAAGAAATCCTCAACGTATAGAATAAAATATCCATCATGGAATTCAGTTATACTCAATGGAATTGAAACAGATTCACAACTTTTAGACAATCAGCGGAAAGATAATCAGTCAGAAATGGAGAGTTGAACGACGATTCGCAGGTAGCTGTAGATACTTCTACTGACAGGTCACAAACAAGAAGGCAGCAAACAAAGGGAAATGTGTCTCTGCAATTGATCATAAATTTTGTCATGTCATGCAATATTGCTGATAATTTCTACTCCGATATCTTCTTTTGCAGTAAAGTTCATGCCGTTGCTGTTTCACTAGTTGCGCCATCCAGATCATTATTGCATTTTGCCATGCACTCAGGGCCCGATTAACCTCTGAAGTGAGGGGAAGCTCAGTCTCATTTCCGGGCCCCCTCCTCTTTTTGTTTGGGAAAAGTAAAGTTTTAATGATTTTATTTGATAAAAATGTATTATTCGATATAATGAAATTTGATGGATTTAATCAGTTCGAATGATTTTCTTTGATAAAATAAATTATTCCATTATCTGAAATTTTCCTTTGATAAAAATATTTTAATCATTAATCTTCATAATAGTTTAGTTCATCGTAACGAGTTTTTTACAGTACTTTGGAAATTACTTTTAAAAGTAAACTAAAAGCATTAACTTACTGGAAGATTAAACTTTATTTATTTAGTCATGTTTTTCATTTATGGCTTTTTTCCAGGCATTCTTGTTTCTTTTGATATTATAAATATCACAACATGAAAGTTCAGAATTAATTTTGACACTTAGAAGATGTTTAACATTACATATTGAATGTCTACCCCTTTCTGCCGACCCAATGTTCCACATAATGGAAAAAACTCTCTCAACCGGAGCAGATGTCCCGTGGAAAGACATCACAAACTGAACCAACCAATTTAGAAATGTTGCGACAAGAAGTATCAGACTTCTGAAAAAAATTAAAAAAAGCTTTCTACTTCTCTTCATTAAAAATCTTTACACTAATTTAAAAGATTTAAAAACAAAATTTTGAATTTTTATCGCAGTTTTTCTGTCATTTTTGGGCCCCCTTGAAATTCAGAGGGGAAGCTCAAGCTTCCCGAGCCTTTTCAGTAATCAGGCCCTGCATGCACTTGAAGGGCTGCATATCGGACCAATTACTAAAAAATCTCTACATGTAATATGCCGGGTGAGAACGAATCTTCCATCTACCAGAGCCAATTTGGACACGGAATTTGGCAGGAGCCTTAGCAGGTACCTTGCTCTCGCAGGCCCACCCGTGGCTACGAGCCTGTGACTGTGATTACAGTGTCACAGGCATAAATGAAGTCTAAGTAGCAGACCACTTTTAGTAAAGTATAAATTTATCTTCTTCAATTCGATAAATACAAGGGCAAATGTTTCCTCTCTTTTATTCAGGGGAAGGAGGACCAGAATACAAGTTGAATGTACGAGTGTAGTAGAAAACACACACAGAAAAAGGGAGTAATGAAGAAGGTCAACATATATGTTGATTGAAAGTGAGTTTATAAGAAAATTTCAACACTCTGCTAAGATGTATCATTGAAATCTTTTGAAAATTTTTGTGAATTTTTTTTTTCAAAAGTCCAATTATCTTCACCGTCTCGTTGAAAATGGTAAATTTAACTGTGCCGAAATTAGTCTGGAATTTTCAGCATTTTTAGCTGGGGCAATTAATACACCGTCTTTCACTGTGTTTAATATCAGATTCAGTTAAGAATTCCTTAAATACTAATATCTTTACAAGTTTGTATGTTTTCCCTTCTATGTCAAACGATAAAGACACTGTTCTAGATGTCAAAGACATCAGATGGAATAAAAGGAAACCAAAACCCAAGAGTGCCTTTTTAGGCTAGCACTTTAGAATTGGTTCTGATACTAAAATTACCTCAAAGCGATTTTCGCAAGAACATTATCTCTAATTCAGATTACTTCCTATGAATGGCCGATACCAGCTTACCATACATGTTTAATGGAGGAGAAATCAACAAAAATCTTGACTCTGTGATTACGTTAAAAATAACTGTATCAGATAAATGCAGCAAACATAATATTACCCTCGTGAATCCACTTAGTCGATCTCTTCAATCTTTTGAAGAACATATTGGCCCCCTTCGACTTTTTATTAGTGTCATCTGCTAAAGAATCGGCGATCTTACGAGCCATTTCTACCTGTTCTTCCACTGTTGGGTATATACACTGTGGTTCTTCATAAAAGCTAGAAGACGAGAACATTTTCTCTGGAAAAATAAATGGAAACCAATACAACCTTCATCTTTATAAGCGTTACATTCCATTTTTAATGATTAAACATATACCCGCTTATTAAAAAAAACAGTACATAAAGGTGTTGAAAATTATTTTGGATATTTAAATACAGTTTTACAAAATTATGAGACCACGAAAAGTTTTGCTATTTAGATAATTTGCTATTTGATTAATAAAATACTTTATCCAAAATCAAAACTACTTTATGTCAGTACTATATGAAGTTTTATATGAAACTAGCTGAAGTACCCGTTCTTCGCACGGGAATGAATGGACTTTTTGATATTAATATTTGTTGTGATTACTATTTATTGTAATAAAGAGATATAGCAAAATGGATATCGCGTTATATTGTGTTCAATAATCATGCATACTGAATTTCAAGGCAATCGTTTTTACGGTGCAGAAGGCGATGCGGCGTAGCACAATCTAGTGGCGAGTTTTAGCAAAACGGATACGGCAAAAATATTCTTCGCATTCAGATATCGATGTATACGAATTTTCATGACGATCGGCTGAATAGTCTTCAAGTTCATGTGTTGACGCGACATCTAGTGTCAAGTTATAGGAAAATGGATCGTGCCAAACTCTTCCCCGTGTTCAAATATCTATGTATACCTATTTTCATAGCGATCATTCGCACAGTCAAGAAGTGATACACTGAAGGGCCATCTAGTGGTTAATTAAAGTAATGATTTGCTACAGCGCCGTCATGTGGCGAGTTATAGCAAAATGGATAACGCCAAAATATTCTCATTGTTCAAATAGCTATGTATACTGATTTTCATAGCCACCGTTTGAATGGTCAAAAATTTGGCCTGCTGCATCGTCATCTAGTGGCGAGTTAAAATAATAATGCATTGCAGTGCCATTTAGTGGTGAGTAACATCAAAAGGAACACAGAATATATTCTTCGTGCTGAAATGTGTAAGTATAAAAAATTTTATGCCGAACGGTCGAACGGTATAGAAGTTGATGCGTTGCAGCGCTATTTAGCGGTAAGTTACAGCAAATGGATAGTGAAAAATATTATCCGTGTTCTAATATTCGCGTGTACCAAATTTCATCGAAATTGGTTGGACGATATTCGCATAGCAAACGGCTAAACGGAATAGAATTCGACGTTCTGCTGCGCCACCTAGTGAAAAGTTAGAGGAAAACGGATAGCATAAAAACCTTCTCCATGATAAAAGACTTAGGTGAACCAAATTTCATGGTGATCGGTGAAACGGTGCTGGAGTTTTTCAACCTCCTACACACATACCAACATTCATTTTTATCTATAACCAGTCTTATTATACGTATATACCAGTCTCAAGTAAAATCCAGTTTCAAATCTAAGCCTCGCCAAAGTGCCAGCATACGCCATTTTGCAAGAGTTTTTTCAGGGAATCATTCGAAGCATTGACTTAGCAGCAATCAAAATGGGAAATGGTTCGACCACCAGGCATTTATTTGAAAAGTGGAATCCCTTAATACAGCCGCATTTTTTAAATTATCAACTATAACATGTTTTATTCATCGTTACCTCGATGTACTAAATGCGAAGATTTCAATTTTCTGAAATTTGGCGGATTTCCCCCAAGTTAAATCAATGTACTCAATTGGCGAGAATTCTGAAGCTACATCGCTTGAAATGCCCTAATAACTGCATTATTTCTGCACGGATAGTTAAAATTTAATGCTGTATTCTAAGAAAACCTATACACTTGTTTTCAAAAATGCTATTCCCTTTAGCTCTCAGTAAATTGCGCCAAAAAGCCTAAAACTGTGCAAACCGCTAGAACTCACTCTCTAAAAATCGGCCTATCAGCAATTTTTTTTTTTTCGCCAAACTAAAAAAAAATTACATATTAGTCTCGGATATCTTCGATCCTCATTGTTTTGCGTATAAAACATTTCATTCCTGCTCTCATTTCTTATGCGCACACGATATTATAATTTAAAAAATAACCTAAAAAAATCATTATTATTCTTTTATTTTTACTTTAAGAATTTAAAACATTTTATTCGGCAAAATCGCCACACATGGCAACCAAGATGCTTATTTCACACACTTTTTTCACTACAGGGGTTAATATTACGTAAAGCTTTCTGCGTGGAGAACATAAAAAATCTCTTAAATTCCGGGAACGGAAATTAAGAGAACCATTCAGGAGGAAAACGTTTTTAAGTGGAGTTTCAAAGTTTTAAAGTGGAATATCATTTATTCTGTATTATTTTACATATCAGTGTAAAATTTCAGGCTGACAGGTCCATTTTTGTGGAATTGTATACTACCCAAATTGACAAACAGAATTTCATTTTTATTTATAAGATAACCTACGCTTGTTTTTAAAAATACCCTCTCATTAAATTGCGCCAAGCGCTAGAATCATAGAAAATCTGACACACTTTCAGATTTTTAAATACGCATTAAAGTGCTATATATAAAAAGAGTTATAATCCATGGGTCTTCCCTATTTTCGTTCCTTCTTTCATTAAGTTGGAAAGTGTATCATTATTCATGAGTGTGATTAAACAAAATTAAAATTGATATTTCTAACATCCTTTTTTCTGGATGTAATACATTAGATGCAGAAAAGCTGCTCAGAAAAATGCACAATTCCAACTGAATAAAAATTTCAAAAACTTATACGCAGGTGTATTCATAACCCAAATAGCAGACGATTAAATTACGATAAATAGCGCCAAGCGTTAGAATCCTCCTCAAAATCGCGAGAATGCTGAAGATAGATCGCTTGAAATCCCTTAATAACTGCATTATTTTCGCACGGATCATTAAAATTTAACGCTGTATTCTAATAAAACCTTTGCACTTGTTTTCAAAAATCCGTTTCCTTAAGCTCTCAGTAAATTGCGCCAAGCAGGAAACTGTGCAAACCGCTAGAACTCACTTTCTCGGCATTTGAGCCATTTTATTTTTTCGCCAAACTAAAAAAATTTTAACATATTAGCCTCGGAAATCTTCAATTCTTATTGTTTTGCGTATAAAACATTTCATTCCTGCTCCGATTTCCCATGCACACGATATTATAATTAAAAAAAAATATAACCTTACGAATATAAACTAACAAAAAAAAAATCATTATTATTATTCTTTTATTTTTACTTTGATAATTTAAAACATCTTAGTCGGCAAAATCGCCACACATGGCAACCACGATCCTTATTTCACACTTTTTTCACTACAGGGGTTACAATTACGGAAAACTTTTTGCGTGGAGAACATAAAAAAATCTCTTAAATTCCGGGAACGGGTGGACTTTCAAAGTTTTAAAGTGGACTATGATTTATTCTATATTATTTTACATATCTGTGCAAAATTTCAGGCTGATAGGTCCATTTTTGTGGATTTGTATACAACTCAAATCCACAAACAAAAAATTTTAGTGAATCTAGTGAATTCTTGCTTCACCAATTTTCAGAAATACTTAACACACAATATGATATCGAGTTAAATTTTACAGGGGAAATCAAAATAATAATAATAATAATAAACCCATTTCTAGGTTAATGGTAAATTTTAATTAATATGGAATGATAATACAAGATGAGTCATAATTCCCTCCCGGGTTTGGAAGGCTTATAAAAAATAACATATTACCTATACAGCAACAAAGTTGACTTTACTGTAGAAAGAAACCTTACAAGTTTTGCTTGACAAAAAATGAGCTTCCTGTATATATATATATATATATACGATCGTATACTGACCCTACGAATTGATGAATTACTATTATGTGCTTTAAATTAAAAGCAGGACATGTACGCAATGACTAGGCGAAGTTACTTGGACACACACACACATTTAATATTCTTCTATTTACAAAGGTATACTAGAAATCTTTTACACCACTTAGGTACGTAAACAAAATATCCACAC
>JAWZYV010008031.1:0-13295 GCA_038373885.1 Cheiracanthium punctorium | reverse complement strand
TGTGTTTCTTCAGTTAGTTATTTGTGCTCCTCTTTTTCTGAAACGAACATCAGTGAAAAAAAGTGAAAAAGTTTAAATAGCATGAATGACGTCATATTAATAATAATGCTGCGACTACCCACTGTTGACTTCTGAAGTTGTTAAAAAAAAAGGAAAAGGAAAACACTAAACTCTCATACATTTTTGAGTCCTAAAAGTGGAAGTTCTGAGAGGCCATACAATGAAATCTTGCAGTTGGTTTTCGTTCATCGCGTTTTCCATTTTCCAGGTAAGGCAAATTTATTAATGTCTATTTAATATGCCATTGTCAATAAATAGTTCGCGAAAATTTCTGTACATTTTCGATGAACATTCGTTCGAAGTTACAAAATATTATACCTAACATGCACATTAAGACAAAAGAAATGTGCATTATTTTGTAAAATAACAAAAGGTTTCGAGTATATTACATTTTGTAAAGACTAAACAGGTTGTCAGAAAAAAATTGCGTGGGGGGGGGGGAACTCATAAAATATATTTTTTACAAATAGCGGTTAGTTATATTCCGTAAAGATTGACAGGTATGCAGAAAGGTTCCATCGCTGACCTTCAAAGAACAAAAATGTAAATTTCAGGAAATTCACAGACCACTACCTCGGTAATACCATTTCCAAAACGTAAAATAATTAAAAAAAAAACTGGGTACAATAACACCACAAAATTTACTTGAATGGCATATTTTGCAAAGCTTCTTTTCATTATTTTATGCATCAAACACCAGTTTGAGTATTTTTTGTAATTTCGAAAACATACTCAACTTATAGTATACTGATTGTAAATTAAGTATCAGGTTGTAACGAAAGTTTTCCGCCAGATTTGCTTGAGTCAGCTCACGCAGTACCCAGCTATTGACCTTATACGTCAAGTTTATGCGATGCTTAGCGCGACTAATGGACATGGCACTAAAGTCTAACTCTTTTAGCTAGCTCTCGAGTGGATGAATATTTTATCTTCTTCCACAAATTCTCGTAGGCGGGCCTCATCAGCCTCAGGCCGGCCAGAGCGCTCTGCTTCTTAAATGTCCCAGTCCTCGTTTTTGAACTTTGGGTACCAAATATTCACAGTGTCATGAGATACAACAGTAGTACCTTAAGCTGTACACATGATTCAGTGTCATTCTGTAGCTGACTTTTTGCGACAGAACTGAGAGTAAATGATGGATCAATCTGGTAGCGTGGTAGTTCCATTTTAGACACCTTATACTTAATCATAATGATATTGTTTTACAAATTTCACAACACAGTTCTCTTAAACAAGTCTTTTCTTTCAAATAACAAAAATCGTTTTACAAAATATTGGCAAAGACACCAACGAGAACTGCTTGTGCAGGCAATACTTGGAGTGGCGGAAAACTTTCGTTACAACCTAATATTTATTATTGTGTCTTGGGGGGGGGACATATTAAAATGCATTATTTCACAATTCATAAAAAGCCTATTTTTCATTAGGAATTTATTTTTTACAAATACGAGTAAAACTTTTAACAACACAAGAACATATTTTTTTAGGAGTGTACATTACTGGTTCTATTTGAGTTTGTTTGTGTAGATATTTTCAACTCTGGAAATTCCTTCTAAATTTCCAAGTATGAATAAACACACACACACACACTTACACATTTTCGAAGCCATTGTTAAAGGCAGATGGTTTTCAAAGCATGCAGCCCGATGTTTCTCAGACGAAGTACTTGTACACCTGTGTATTCTGTATTTTCATGATTTTAAGAAATACAACCTTAATACAAATTTAATGAGTGATTCCAAAGCCGCTTCTAACAATTCAGAACTACTTACGTACTAAGAAATTTCGATAGAAGAGGGAACATACTCAAATTGCACTGAAAAAAATTGAAATTAATTAAAAAATTCACTAATTAATTAAAACTAATATACATGAAAAGATGTTTTTCTAAGTGAACGTTTCGGATAGTGCAAAATATCTATCTTTCTTCAGCTGCTAAAAACACTTTACCATCCACACGAGCAGAAAGGTTAGAATTCTAACATTCCTTAGAACTGGAAGGGTGGACTTCTTGCTTTTGTTTTGAAAAATCCTTTTTACTGGGTGTTATTTTACAAAGTTTAAATTAATTTTAACACCAAGTTGTCTGTTAAGGATTCTTATTAAAAAATATTGCAATGCGGTTTGCGAGAGTTTTTGAAGAGAGTTAAATTTAACAGTTATGTGAGAGCTTGTGAAGTAAACCAGTGCTTCTTTGCAGATCATAGGAACTGCTCGAAAAGAGAAAGATACCTATATGCAAACTGCCTGACTAAAGGATTTTTGAACAGAAAATACATTTGCTGCCAATTTAAAACTGTACTTTGAAGAAACGCCGCATATCATTTGGTCCGGGCTCAGATTTACCTATAAACAAAATTGAAGACTGGGTAAAATTCAGATTACCTATTTGCAAGCACTGCTCTACCGTTTCATCACTTCTTCACTACGCACTCTTGCAACGAAAAACTCTATACAAGTTGTAAAAATTTCAGAAGGTCAAATGTAAAAAGCAATATTACAAGTTTTAACGGAAAATTATCTTACAATAAGCATTTATTTATCGCGCTCTCTACACAACCGTCTAAAAATCTCATTTCCTAAGAGCAATTCCTGTCTGTGTGGTATATTTGAAAGGTGTAAAAATCAACTGAAAATCAAACACACAATTTAAACGGCATAAATTACATTCTTCGGGGAAAAAACAATGACATAATCAGAGCTACCAAGACTCCGGCTTTTTCCCGAGAGATTTCTCACCACAATTTTTCGACAAGTTTTTTTTTGCATTAAATATTTGGACTTATTTTTAAGTATAAATTTGTAAGTAAAAAATTAGTGGTGGAAAAATCTCCCGAAAAAAGCCGGAGACTTGGCAGCTCTGCAGTTTAAGTCAACGTTAATCATATTTTAGTGAACTTTTCTAAAATCACTTCTGTAATTTATCTTCTCTATTCTATCTCTTTTTTAAAATCACTTCACTAAAATCTTTCTTAAAATCATTCTGTTAAATATAATAATTGCTTAGCATAAAATTGCTGATGTACCAGTCAAAGCAGCCATGTGACATCATGCTTAAAGCATGTGCACACTAGAATAAATTTTATTTGGTAATTTCGACCAAACTGCTCTGTTGTGATGCTCTAGAAAAATGTCTCAATTCAAGAATAAAAAAATGTTAACTTTAAAATATTTCAAAATTTTGAAAATTTTATTCTTTTTAGTTTCCAATGACACTTTCAGTCGATGTGCATCCTATGCTCACATCTTGAGCCTTCATAGCACAACCATTTATCTAAAAATGACGGATACACCACCTACTATTATATTAAAACATTAGGAAAGTAAGTTAGGAAATATAGCGCGATTTCTACCGCAAATCAAAATGCAGGGTGTTCTTAATTAAAGTTTCTCTGTTTAAAGATATATACAGCTAAAACTAAACCGGTCTCAATAAATTTGCAGAAAACCTTAATCTGGCCATAAGTGAAGTAGTTGCTAGAAAAAAAAAATAGTTTATAAAACACCACGAGATGGCGTTACCTTAAGAGTGTTTGTTACATTCATCATTTTTTCAATGGGCGCCTTAAAACTAACTAAACGATTATTAATCCTACTTTAATATATTCCCCGGTAGTTTCAAAGGACTACCTATAAATGCTTTTTTTTTTCTCATAAGCAACAACTTCGATAGTTTTCTATGCTATGGAGGTCAAAATAAAGGGAAAAAAACGTTTACATACCAACCTCCATTTTAATTTTAAGCCCAACATCTTCCTGTCTTTCATCACTTTTGAGTCAACAGTGCTCAAAAACCAGATACTCCTTGCATTGAAATGTGCTAACTATCGCCTTTAGAAAAAGCCACATGACGACATGGAAACAAACGAATAAATAAATAAATGGAAAGAGCAGCGCAGCAGTAGTGTGTTTCCAGTTTCTTGTTTGCATTTTGCGAAACTAGCTGGTTTGCCCGTGAGAGATGAGGGATATATTTGTCTTACGACTGAAAAGAGTTTTAAGCCCAGAAGATCTCCTGGGAGAAAATAAAAAATAAAATAAAAAGAGAGAAAGAAGAACAAACAGAATAAGTGAGTACGGCACGATTACTAAACATGGAGAATATGAATCAATTACGGGACTAAAGCTCTCAGAACACCACGAACTAGATGGGCAATATCAGAAGGGATCTTGATAAGGGAAAGTTAGGGAGGACAAGGGTAACTCCCCGCTTACCATAGGCACATTCTGATACGACTGGCAAAATTAGGAGCCGAGTTGACAAACTTCGTAAAAATAAATTAATAAATAGAAGAAATAAATAACAACAAAACTAATTCAATTACTAATTATTCTTTGTAATGCACGTCGCAAAATTCTAAATAAATAAGGAATATCATCAAATTTATTTATTTATTTTTTAATATCGCTTATACATAGAGTCGCATTTTTTTAACGAAAGAGATGTTATATTTTTTTATTGAGGAAAACTAGAAAGAATTTTAAAACTAATTAAAAAACTTGTAATTCTTCCTTTTCCGATTGAAAAACTAGTTCATTTGCAAAATTACAAAGTAAGCTCGCAAAATATTGTCAAAGTAAAATTCTCTTTTTATGCCTTCCTTTTAGTTTTTCTTAACCTATGGGAAAGCTGCATACCCCCCCCCCCTAAAAAAACATTCTTAGTATTTTGAACTAATAGCTTGATCATTATCCACACCTGCATTTTCACTAAAACATGCAATAGTTTTTTGGCGCACAATTAAACTGCCAACAATATTACTTTACCTTATTAAACTGCCAACTATTTTTCCGTCACTGTACATATACAGCGATATTTTTTATCAGGCTGGTTCATTTCCATTCTTTTTTAATTAGAAAGGCGATAGCAAACGGATGGTACAACATTAAATTAATCACTCTCTGAAGACATTATCCTTCACATAATCCTAAAATTAACAAGTTTTTAATCGCTGCCTAAACGGTGGCCGATAACGGCGTTGGTAGTAATATCTCAAGAAAGTGACCAAGGCTGGAAACTTTGAACTATTATCACAAAATTTGGAGCCCCCCTCCCCTCCAAAAAATGTTCCCAAAACTGACCTACTCAACTTGGCAGTTTTTGAAGCTGTCCATTGCATTAAAAAAAAATTCGCTCTACAAATTGTAAGCGGTTGCATCCTGCAAAAACTCACGTAAACAGCCAATTTCTGTTTAACAGAAATTATGGTAAAACCCGCACACTTTCTGTTTAACCCCGCTTCTGCAATAAAACAGGTGTATAAACTTGACACATACTACTAAACACATGTAAAAAAAATGTTATGCTTGGAATGTATTGTTTAAACTTTTTCATTTTTACATTTCGCATTTTTGTGTAAATAAACTACACTCGGTTACTTTAGTTGGTTTCTTTCTGCTAATAGATAGCGAATTTTTTCACTGTCGGCCATTTTGTTCCCATTATGAGCACGGCACTTTTCAATAATAAAGTAGTTTCAATCCGCCAAGAATTCTAACGTCAAAATATAATAAACGTAAATGTACGCGATCAGCCAGCAATATGTTAATAGCAGCAAAGACATAGCGTGAATAATTATTCTTTGCCCGCCAGCGCTACTTCTTAACACCGAAATGTGAATGGTCTGTAGACTTTTCATACGCCTTTGTATTGGGAAAGGGATCCCCAAAATTTTCGGACTTTCTTCTAATTGGTGATGATTTCTGAAAATAAGTCAACTGAAAGCATTTTTTTCCCGTGAAAACATCATATAAATTGTTTATTTTTTATTTTCACTGGGAGGTAAAGGTTTCAGGGGCGGGGGCTCTTATTAGGTGCTTGCCTGCAAAACTTTATTACGCAAATTTATATGCTTTTAATGACTTTATAGCAAAATCGCATTTAGATGTTCTTCCGAAAATCAGCTCCAAAGGTAAAAGATTGTTATATGAGGGGATACTTCTGGATTCGTTTGTTAAAAGGTGCCCCGTCATGGCTGAGTGGACAAATCACTGAGCATGCTAGATGTTCAGTTCTGTGAATAAATACTTTTAAGTTTTAGTATCTGCAGAAAACATTAGTTTAAAAATAGGAAATGTGTAAAATTCCAGAGATGTTAAGATAATTTTTTTTAATGTGTATAGAGAAAAATTAAATAAAGTATAAAATGTGCTATACTTTTATTAATCTTTAAAAAAAAATATTCGACTAGAATAAAACTTATAAACTTTTTTAATGTATATTCAATGTATTAATGAATGCAAGTATAGGAAATATTTATACCTCAGTCACTCGCCAGCTTAAGAATTGCTAGAGAGAATAAAATAATAGGTGCATGAAAAATTTGTAGATGTAAAGCTGAAATTCTAAATGACCCATTTAGAACTGTGCATAGAAGTGTGAAGGTCTCGTATTTGAGCCCACAATGCGGGTATCCATCTGAGGGTGTGAAGTTTTGGGTGGTTTTCTCCAGATGCAATGTGAATACGCATTAGAGCACCTTAAACAGTCCTTCTCCTAAAGCACATCCATGTATATAAATGCCCCCTCTCGTAGGCTTGCTAAAATAAAAACATTCAAACGCTGTTAAAGAGTTGTGAAACGTTCGCCTCGCTATTTTGACACAGTACTATTTGCAAAAAGTAATAACTGATTGAAAATATCCCCTTTTTCGTCTCCTTCATTCAAAGTTTAAATTTCAGCTGCGAAAAGAAAACTCAAACAATAACAACAACAGTGTTCAAGAAGCATTTAATAAATAATTAAATATTTCCTTTACTTTCCGAAAGAAACCTTAATAAATTTAATGCTGATTTAAAATTAGGAATAACGATAGCTACACTTATCGGAAGTATTTTCTGAGATTGCTAAAATGTTATAGTAATACATAGAAAAATATTGGTTTGTAATGAATGACATGCTCTTGCTATAACTCTAAAATAAAATTCTTGAGATTGTCAGATGCACCACAAAAGTGCGAAGTCTAGAAACACATACTCGCCAAATATCTTCCACATCCTCGTACATTGACAGAGATGGAATTGCGTTTACCACCCATCTACGTACATCCCAAGGCCATGTGTATGTGCACCAGGATAAATCAGGGAAGGGAGAAAAATTGTTTTGAAATCCAGTCGGTTATGCATGAAATATTAAAACAAAAATGGTGCCTATAATTCTAGTGTGAGTTGACCACTTTCTGGTAAAATTGAATACATAATGCTTGTTTTATTTCCAATTAGAAGATATGGGGAGAAAAGACAATCCAGATTTTCAACTTGATTTGACTGAGTTACAATATATCTGTCACCTCACGCAGTTGCTTCTAAATGTATGAAAATTTGTTTTAACAGTTATCGAAAGTAATTTTGCATATTTAAATGTCTTTAACTGAAACAATCTATTCAAAAACATCGATTTATTTTTATGATAACTGTTTTAAACTGGATTTGCTTACAACCAGAAATGTATAAAAGTAATTACTTTAAAAAAAAAAAATAAAAAAAAAAAAAAAATAAAAAGAAATAAAAAAAAACAAATAAATAAAAAAAAAACAAAAAAAAGTACTATGTGATGTGCTGCGATGCTCTTGTCTAAATTGTTCAAGAACGCCTGACAGTCGTCCGGTTAGTTATTTATGTAGCTCCTGCTGGTAGGTTGGATGGTGTGTGCTTGCTGTCCAGCTTCAAGACAGTATTAAAAGGGGAAAATACGATATATTTATACTTCGAAATGGATCAGCGAAATTCTATGTCAGAGGTTACCAGCGTTTTCTTATTGCAAACTACCGATTGGAAATTAAGGTGCTTGGTAAACGCGCCAAGAAGTGATGTGGTGTCCTAATAAGCTTTCTTAAACAATTATGCATTGGTAAAATCTGGAATTATAGTATCTCAACATAGTAACAGGCAATCTTCAGAATGAAAATTAAAATCCCCTAACAATTTCTTTCCTTAATCTGTGCTGTGATGAAGCATTTTCCTTCAAAGCACGCTCGTATGTTGCACCCAAACTAAATAGTTTTATCAAACCCATGGATCCTGCTGCCAAAAGATGTAGATGAAAAAGATTAAACGAAGAAAAACATGTCTTTCGGAAATAGAAGCTATAAAATCTTGGAATCGGCGGCTGTATTTCCCGAGGGACTTTGATCAGGATGTCAAAATTTACTTTCTTTTCTCTTGCTTTGTTCTCTAAACGAAATTCCATCTCAGTCAGTGTTCAATCGGATAAAAATTTCATTGATAATAATATGCGCGTTTCGTAATCATTTTCATGACAACGCGATTTTTGGTACTGAGTAACGATTTTAGGCATTTGGGTGCTTTACGCAATGCAGTGGCGGATTATTGCAAGTTTGTCGGGGGGAGCGGTTAGTTTATCGGTGGGGGCGGTTGGTTAGAAGATTGACATATACATCCATTTTATGGAAGTAAAATAGGATCTTTTACATTAATTTCTATTTTCTCAGGGGGGCGGTCACCGCCTCCCCTTTAATGCCCTTGACGCAATGTGTCAAATAAGTAATGAGACCAAACATTTTGCAGTTACAAGGATTCAAAATATTTCCCTTACACTTCCATGCAACGTTTACGTCGACCCTACAAGTTCGTTGAAATAACGCTTTAAGTTCTCTTTGTGTTCCTCATGCAATCTCTTGGCCGTAGCAAGTAAGGTTGAATGTTTTCAAAGTCACTGAAATGTCCCCCTTTCAAAGAAAACGTTGTTTATAATAGAGCTTTCCCTCGAAAGAAGGTTCTACGTCCAAAACGGTTGAACGAATTGCAACCAAATTTCGTATACATGACTATAAATGCGATGTTCTCATGGAATTTCAGTAGAAAAGTAATTATTGTTCAAAAAGCAGCCGTTTCGGACAAAACACGACACTGCAACGTGGCACAGTGGTACCGCTTGTGATCCCCGATCAAAAGCTCCATATTGCGGTGCCGTGTTTTGCACGAAAAATAATCATTCCTCCTTTCGTTCAAGTTTCGTCACGTGACAGTGTAAGAAATCACAAAAAAACAAATGTGCGTGTTAACCGTTTTATTCTTCGCATTATGTCCACAAGGTGTCTCTTCGTACTAAGTCGATGATGCTCTGCAACTTTGTCAATCACTTTATTTACCCTATCTAGTTTCGTTTTCGAGGCAGAAATGCTAATTCTGCAGTTTTCCACTAGGTGACGCCGTAGACTGTTTCATTTAGTAGCGCATGACTATTTTTCTCTAGCTCAACATCACATTTATGAATATAGCCGCAGCCGTTCCGAAGTTAAAAGGCTAGCAAGAGACTTTAGTGGGCATACCGTATGTGATATTATTCCGAAAAAATATATAATAATGTTCATCTTGGATTATCCTCTGTTATATCGAAAGACGTAAAGTTTTTATCACAAATCTCAACGGAACTTTCACACTTTTACGCATATGCTGATATTTTAACGATAAATCAACATAAATTTTGGAAGTACATGTGCAGTCAAGGATTAATGCATGTAAGCAAAATGACGGCACAAATGGGAATATTCACTAATGCTTCTTAACTAATGCCTTGGAAGTGTAGAGAGGGAGATGGTCTGAGGAAGGCAGTTCAACCACTTAACTCACATTCGCCCTGTGTATTCTACGGCTTGAAATTATTGTGACAATGACACATGCTTCAGATTTCATTGTTTTGTGATATTCAGAAAGTTAAAACACAGGAAAAATACATTTCTCAGCGAGTTTTTTAGAATATCCCCAATAATGTGCACGATTGTGAATTCATTGAACTTTTCATATCATGCGTCCTCAGTTGAGGACAGGAACTAAAAGAATAATGAGACGTAAATAAAAATAATTTTAAGTTTAAAACGGTTATTTAAACAGAATTTAATAATAAGGATTTTTTAAATCTTATTACAAGCATAATCTGTTCTATTATAGAAATATTCATGCCCATCCATTTCAGAAAAATCATTTAATCAGGATCCCGACTAGTGGCCGAGCGCGTAGCCCTCTGAACTGGGAGACGGAAGATGCCTGGTTCAAAACCAAGTCACGCCCGCCGACGTAATCGTTTGGAGTTTTCTGTGGTTTACTGCGAAACTTAGCGTAAATACGGGTTAAGACCACTTAGAAAGACCCCCACGCAAGGCACCCCTCCCATCGGCCTAGATCGCACGTGTAGATAATTGGCCGTAATCCCGCAACATTTAATCCGGTCTGAAATAGCTGAAACTTTTAGAACGAGGAATACTTTTTAGAAAAATTCTTTGAAAATATTCCTTTAATGAAGACATAAGAACTTTTTCCTTTCGAGAAATGCCGATTTTCCCCAAGTTACTATTTTATCAACACTTTTTTTTTTCTCTCAAAATACATAAATAAAAGATTTTAATCGAAAAATGGAAACTTCATTCAAAGAGGAGCTACAGAATTTGGATTGAAAAGCTGCAATTTTCATGATAGTTAAATCAGTATCATACAACTGAGTTTAAACATTTTTAATAGTATACAAATTAAATTTGGGTAGAAGAATCTATATTTAACACTTTAAAACGCGGTGAACCACCAATTTCTGGCACTTTCATTATTGTCGCTTAAATATGCTAGTCAAATTTCCTGTCGCTTTATAATCTATAAAATAAAAATTTCACCTGTGGAATGATCACACACATCTTGAAGAAGAATATGCAAATTACAGGAAACAACCAGATGGCGTGGATGGTACGTCACAATGACGAGAGTGTAAGAGAGGGGTATATAAGGAATGGTGGCAAAGAAGTAAAATTGTTCACAAGCGCTGTGAAAGCCTTTCAGTGCAAAAACCACATAGTTATGGCACAAAGGAGGCATTTGGATGATGTTTTACGTGGCAGAATTATCGGACGACTGGAATGTGGACGTACCCAGCTGGAAGTATCCGAGGAACTTGGAATCGCCCAGTTTGTCATCTCCAGGCTTTTGCAACGATTCCAAGATGATGGTAATGTGAGTAGACGTTACAGCACAGGTCGCCCCCGAGTTACAACGCCGAATGAGGACCGCTATTTGGCAGTTACTGCCAAAAGAAACAGACGGAGTACAGCATCAGACCTGTCTCGTCAGCTCTCTTCAGCTACCGGTACGACAGTTTCAAGGCAGACCGTGTACAGACGCTTAGGGCACATTGGTCTATATGCTCGTAGGCCTGTCAGATGTGTTCCACTTACCGCAACTCACTGTCGCCTGCGATTAACCTGGAGTAGAAAGCATGCATTGTGGACACCGCAAGAGTGGTCTTAAGTGATGTTTTCCGACGAGTCCAGGTTTAGTTTGGAGTCTGATTCTCGCCGGACATTCATCTGGAGAGCGCCAGGTACCCGTTACCACCAAGAGAACACCATTGAAAGACACCGTTACGATGGTGCAGGATGGCTCGTTTGGGGAGGAATTATTCTTGGTTCCAGAACTGACCTGCATGTTCAGAGTGTAACGATGACAGGCCACATCTATCGGGATGTCATTCTGGAAAAACATGTACGTTTGTTTCGGGGAGCCATGAGTGCTGAATTTGTGTTTATGGATGACAACGCCCGTCCTCACCGTGCAAACATTGTAGAGGAATGCTTTCAATCGGAGGATATCACCCGTATGCATTGTGTTTATATTGTTACATGTAATTTTTTTCCTTTGTCGAATCTTGTTAGCATTTAACTTACTAATTCAGTTTTAATTGCAAGATGTAAAAATAGCGTCAAGTGTAATAAATTTCATTTTCTATTTTCAACAGGACCTCGGTTTACTTTAAATCACATACGGGCAATCTCGGGCCCGCGGCCGGATGTGGCTCGCCGCGGCTTTTGATCTGGCCAGCGGAACATATCAAAACCACGTATAAAACTCATGTAAACCATTCAAAATCCCATAAAAATGTCAATTGTACGGCCGGTGACTTCGGTAACATCCTAAAGTTTGGCCCGCAGCTTTTCAAAGGTTGCCCTTACCTGCTTTAAACCATAGAATAGCGGATTTCATTTTTTTTTAATTTTCAACATATGACCATAGTAATAAGTTGTATGTTTCTACACAATGCTAAAATTAGCAAATAAGCAAAAAAAGGTAATATCCAATGTTCTTGGACTGAATAGTGTTAAACTGAAACTTACCAAATGGAAAATAGAAGTGCATACATGTCAAATAAACTGAAACTTTAAAATACTCGGATTTTAAGGTTATCGTTGCTATTTCACATTTCATTTCCTTTACATAAGCGGCGAGAAATCTTTCAAAGAACCGTAAGCGAAGATGCGCCCGAATCATTCAATCTTACTTTAAACCATGTACGTTTTCTAAACTAACTTACTCACTATGTAATTTTGTCGTGAAAGCTTTTCAACATTTAACTCTGCTCAGGGGCGTAGCCAGAAATTTTTCATGGGGTTGTTACGACTACTGCAACTCACATATATGCATACATGTGAGTGATAAGAGAGTGAAGAATATACATTTTGTATGGCAAAAAATTCCTCATGAGAAGGGCTATGACCCCCCTAACACCTTGGCTACGCCCCTGAGTCTGTTATTTGGAATGCATGACGTAAAAATGATATCAGTTGCAAATGAAACTGAACGTTAAAATCCTTCCCAGACAGCACAGCAAACTTGCATCAAACTTGCAGCAAGCTTGATTTATCAAGTCAATAAGCTTGAATTAAGCTTGAAAATTCCAAGCGTGTAAGCTTGATGCATGCTTGAATAGAGTGTTCTAGTTTACACTTGCCCAGCTTGCATTAAGCTTGACATTTCAAGCTTAATTTCAAGCTTAGAAAATTTTCCCAAAAAAAAATTTTCTAAATACACGGGGGCGCCCCACATATTTTACTTTGCCACGCATTTTCCCCCTCTACGCTGAAATTTCAATTTAATTTAATCTGTTTCCATCGAGTGTCCGTGGCTAGAATAGAACCCGGGACCTTTCGGTTCGTAGCCGAGCTCGTTATCCATTCAGCCACCAAGCCTTATGCAACTATCACTAATGTTTGAAGTGACTTATCACGCTGGCCAAAATCGAGACAAACGACTGATTTTAAAATCAATTTCGTAGTATAATTGTATTTTATTTGAAGAATTTCCATATTTGGAAAAATAGAAGGGGTTTACTTACTTAACACAAATTTTGTGTTAAGTAATCTGAAATCAAAGAAACAGATAGTTAAGCGTTACTTCGAAATGCTACATCGCAGTTGCTAACATGTATGGAATACAAACACTTAAGTCATTTTTGTAAA